>SNQJ01S0003859.1:106407-123538 GCA_010110895.2 Picea sitchensis
CTTGATTCCTTGAGTTAACTCCTCACTACTTTATGTTCAGTCAG
Organism: Picea sitchensis; assembly: GCA_010110895.2. NCBI lineage: Eukaryota > Viridiplantae > Streptophyta > Pinopsida > Pinales > Pinaceae > Picea > Picea sitchensis. The sequence goes on from SNQJ01S0003859.1 coordinate 106,452, forward strand.
TTAACTGAAGACTAGTTGACTAGTTAACTCAACTAGGTGGCAGTTCACTCTCGTAACTGCCTGAGAGACTAGAATAGGTGGCAGTTCACTCCCGTAACTGCTGGTGTGTGTCCAAATCACTCTATACCACCACTATGACGAATTGGTTCACCTCAATTCGAAGTCATTGAGTTATGCAGAGTATATCATGTGTAAACTATTCATTATTCATAATGGTTAATGAGAATTATTTCCATTCTTTCTCTCCTTCTTCTTCTTTTTCCAATTCTCTCTGCAAATGTGTGTATCATTGTTTAGCTAGATATATTATGTGCAGGTCAACACATTTACACTCATTGCACACTTCTTGACAATATTCAGGCTTTCTAGTGCACCATTCTGATTTCTCAATCCTTGACAAAAACATCCTTGCTAGTGCACCCTCTCTTTGCTCAATTCTTGAAAGAAATTTGGGTTGGCTGGTGCGCCCTCTCTGTGCTCACTTATTTGATAGAAAGTCAGGTTTCCTAGTGCACCCTCTCTTTGCTCACTTCTTGACAAAAATTTGGGTTGCCTAGTATGCCCTCTCTATGCTCATTTCTTTTACAGAAATTCAGGTTTCCTAGTGCACCCTCTCTTGCTCACTTCTTGACAAGAAATTTGGGCTTGCCTGATGCACCCTCTCTTTCTCACTTCTTGACAAGAAATTTGGACTTTCCTGGTGCGCCCTCTCTGTCCTCACTTCTTGATATAAATTTGGGTTTCCTGGTGTGCCCTCCCCTTTCTCATTCCTTGACAAAATCGAGTTTCCTGGTGCGCCCTCTCATTGCTGAAATATTGACAGAATTTGGGCTTGTCTGGTGCGCCCTCTCACTACTCAAATCTTGATAGAAATTCAAGTTTCTAGTGTTCCCTATCATCGTTCAAACCTTGAAATAATTAGGCTTGCTAGCATGCCCTCTCATTCCTCACTCTCTTTTATACAAGGCATGTATAACATATGAAACTTTTTATTTCAAATTTGATCTCTTGGGTTCCGTGGTTCGGATTTTAAAAGATAAGGGTTGAATATTGATACTACATGTTGATGCAACCATTTATCTTCCTTTATGGATTAATATATTGGTGTAAGTCTCTTGGGGTGTAATGTGATGCTACCCCCTCTTATAAATTTTAACTATTATGCATTACATAGAAGCTTGCGTTGGTATGCCTAGCACCAAGAAGATTCGATCTTCTCATGAATCAAGAATGGAAATGAAACCCCAGCTAAATATTATTAAGGCTAGTCTAGTTCTTGTATGTATCAACATAGAATGGGCTTTTATTTAGAATTATATGGAGTTAAATTATAGTATATGTTTTCTTTTATTTATGGATAAGTTGGGCCCTTCTCAAGACCCTCAACATGGATGTGCAACAATGGTTGTTGATATGTTTATTCATAAATTTTATAGTCCATAAAGGGATGCTAAGTAGTTGAAACCTTATTTTATCATTTTTAGGATTGATTTACCATTAATATTTATTAATGGATGTATAAAGTTGTTGACTCCTTATTATAACATTAGAATTTTATTTCACATAAGTTCTCCCCTTTGGGATAGGTAAGGAAGTTGACTTCCTAGTCTATTGCTATTACAAATGGTTTTATTAGTTTTACATAATAGATTCTTAATGTAAAACGTGTTGATTAATGTATTGTTTAAAGAAGATGAATTTTCTTATGGGTTCTCATAACGAATTTGTAAATTACAACCTTTCCTTACATCCACCTAGAAGTTATCCAAACGAGATGTATAGTTAAGCTACATGCAATCAATATTGTATTTATGCTCTTGATTTATTATTCTTATGAAATGTTATTTTCTCATTTATACTCATTGTTGCTTGAAAATGATAAGTATAATAGCATATGCATTTGCGCCATGAAATTAATGTTGATGTATGATTGATTAAGTAACTATATTACTCTTGATCCATGAAAATAATGTTGATGTATGATTGATTAAGTAACTAGATTACTCTTGCACCATGAAAATAATGTTGATGTATGTGTGATTAAGTAACTAGCTTACTCTTTCTCCATTGAAATAATGTTGATGTATGACTCATATTCTAGTCTGGAGTTATGAGATGTGATTTATTAAGGGACTTAGACACCTCCTTGTTCCTTAGAACAGTCGCCAATATTGATACCTTAAATGGTCAAAATCAATCGGATGAATCCTGGACTTGAGCGTTGTTGATGAGTCTTGAAGGTCCTAACCTTGTAGGGTAGGTTGGGTGAGTAGTTATTTAATATTGAGGGAAATAGTTAATAATTTATTGGTAATATGCTTCAGTTCATCATGATGTGTTGATTTTTGTCATTGTTTATTAAGACGATGCATTGATTAAGTGCAACTATTAATTATGACGATGCGTTGATTGAGTCGTTGGTTATGTGTTCATTTGTGCCTCTTCTAATTATGTTAATGCATTTCTTATGTGTCGTTTTAGTTATTATGATGTATCACTTGCAATGTTGTTAATTACGTTGTGATGAATTTAATATCCTAATGAAAAAAAAATATTTACTTTTTCTACATTGCTTTTTGTGGTCGTAACGGAGGGGTCATTACATATGGTATCAGAGTGGGTTCAACCCTACGACTCGGGATCATTACACCTTCCACTATATTAAGCACTTGATTAATAACTTATCGCTAACTAAAATTGAAATTCATCCATTAAGGTAATCATGGTTAGAGGGCATCGTGGAGTTAAACAACATGGTGCTAGGGGAAGAGGTGCGACACCTACAGTAGCATCCACGCTAGAGGGGTCTAACCCCCAAGGAGAAGAAAAATTCATTGGGCAGGAGGATATTGTGGTGGGGGATGTGGTTAGTTTGATGAGGTCCTTCCAGAGGATGTCAGAGGCCTTTATTAACCAACTATATAGAGATGAGGCCAGGGCGCCTGTACCCAATGATGGTTCACAACGCACTCCAGCTGACAGTGGTATAATTCATAAATAACTCAAGAAGGTTAATTTTCCTGAGTTCATGGGTGCCACAGATGGCTTAGTTTCCTAGGCTTGGTTGGAGAACATGGCAATGTTCTTTTCACTTCGTGACTACAACTCCAACATGAAGGTATGCATGGTGGTATTTCAGCTAAAGGGGAGCACACTTATATGGTGGAAGACGCTCCTACCTCAACTAAACATGGTCATCGGAGATGTGTCATGGGAATTGTTTGAGGAGTGGCTCTGGGAGAGGTATTTTTTAGAGGAATTCATTGAGCGCCAACTCAATGAGTTCAACTCCTTATGACAGGATGGTCATACGGTGCTCGAGTATGAGGCTTGATTCATGGAGTTCGTAGGTATGATCCACACCTAAACATGGAGAAGCTAAAGGTCAACAATTTTGTGGTTGGCCTTAACTTCAAAATTAGTGTGAAGTTGAGGATCCTAATGCCTCAAATGTTACACGATGTAGTCAAGAAGGCCCTCATAGCTGAGGAAGAGCTGACCATTGGGGGGTCAGGGAAGGACTCCTACAAGACCAACTGGACAAATGACATCAGGTGCACAGCAGCATCAAACACCAGCTAGACCAACATTAGGGTCTCAAGATAATTCTAAATAACCCATCTTCACGACACCATGATGATCAGTTCCTCAGTAGAGGACTCCATACATAGGACCACCACATCAACATCAATGTCGCCCACATCAACATTAGTTTAGGCATGTTCAACAGAACATACCAGGATCTCAAGCTGGTATGCCAACAACTTATACTTCGGGGACCAGGAGTATTGGACCGAAGACCAAATGTTGGACATGTGGAGAGCCACATTACGAGTGAGATTGTCTGGTTGAGAAGACTAGAGTGGTCGGTTCAACATGACACAATACGATTGGAGATTTGGTCAAGGCCCATAGGATTCATGTAGCATTGATTAACCGCCAAGCTGGGCACCAGTCCATTGTGCTCGAGACGTCAGGTACCATTGTCGACCAAACTTTTAGTATTTTGATAGATCCCGGTACTATAGAGAGCTTTATTTGTAGTTAAATGTTGAAAATAATTGAGGTAAAGGAAGTCAAGAAGGACGAGTTTAGGTATGTAGAAATGGCTTCAGGTGTCAAACAAAAGGTTGGAGGAAGGGTTATTGGTTGTCGCATTAACTTGGGAGACTTTGTAATAAAGTTTGACCTAATTTTCATGATCTTAGGATCGTATGACATCATGATCGATATGGATTGATTGGAATCGCATGATGTGATACTCAATTGTAGGATGAAACGGTTGAGTTTGAACGATGATGAAGGAAAAAGAAGAGTGAGCATAGGAAGAAACAAGGGAGTGTCCTTGAGGTTCATTTCTTCCCTATAACTATAGAGGAGCATGCACAAAGGATGTAAGTTATATGCAATAGTATCACTGAATGAAATGGGCAAGGAAGAAGGATTAGAAAACCTTTCGGTAGTACGAGAGTTTGTTGACGTGCTTCCAGAAGAGTTACCAGGTTTTATGCCTGAAAGAGAATTGGAGTTTACAATCAACTTGAAACCTGAAACTTAACCGATAACAAGAGCACCTTATTGGATGTCAAGGCCTGAGTTACAGGAGTTGAAAATGAAATTGAAGGAGTTGTTGGACTTGGGGCTTATAAGTCCAAGTGTGTCACCTTGGGGTGTGCTTTTTATTTTCATAATAATTAAGGATGGGTCATGGAGACTTTGTATTGACTACCGTGAATTGAACAAGGTGACGATCAAGAACCAATATATGTTGCCAATAATAGATGATTTGTTTGATCAAATGAAAGTCACGATGACATTTTCAAAGATCGACTTGAGATCATGTTATCACCAGTTACTAATTAAAGAGGAAGACATTCCTAAGAATTCTTTCAAGATGAGGTTCGGGCACTACGAGTTTACCTTTTTACCATTCATACTGACAAACGCTCCACGGGTATTCATGATTTTGATGAATATGGTGTTCCACTAATACTTGGACAAGTTTGTTCAAGTATTCATTATTGACATACTGATATATTCTCGAATGACAGAAGAACATGACGACAATTTAAGATCAATACTACAATGTTTACAAGAAAACAATTTATATGGGAAACTCTTGAAATGTTCTTTTTACTAATCGAAGATTCACTACTTAGGGCACATTATATCATGTGAAGGTATCGTTGTGGATCCGGCTAAATTAGAGGCTATTATTGAATGGAATGCACCGACACACATACAAGAAGCATGCAACTTTATGGGTTTAGTAGGATATTACCGACGGTACGTTAAAGGTTTTTCGAAGATAGAAAATCCGATCATGGAATTGCAGAAGAAAAACAAGAAGATTTTATGGACCAATCAATGCACAGAAGAATTTCAAAGGATCAAGGGGTTATTGATGACAACGTCGATACTGAAGGTCCCTAACATGGATAAGGAATTCTTGGTATGCACAGACGCATCCAAGGAAGGTTTAGGTGGAGTATTGATGCAAGACGGTCGAGTAATCTCTTACATATCAAGGAAATTGTGAAGGCATGACGAGAACTACACAAAGCATGATTTGGAGTTATTGGCAATTGTATATGACTTGAGAGTATGGAGACACTATATGATTGGAAGGAAATTTGATTTAAATATAGATCATTTTGGATTATATCACATATTTACACAGAGTGACCTGAATGCACGATAAAGGTGTTGGTCACAACTACTTAGCGAATATGACTTCAAGATTTCTTACATAAAGGGTATGGTAAACAAAGTGGTTGATGTGTTGAGTCAGATACCACACATATTATCAATGATGCTTCTTTGGATGAATCTTTGAGAAAATATTCTAACTATATAGTTTGACGATGACTGGTATAAAGAGGTTAAGGAAAATATCAAACAAGACACCATGATGGTACCAAGGTTTGAAGGTTATACATTGGACGATGACGGATTGTTGAGATTTAACGAAAGAATTTACGTTCCTCCTAACGATGAATTGAGAAATTTTATCTTAAGTGAGGCTCATAGAGTAGTGTACATGGCTCATCTAAGTGTCACGAAGATGAGCGCAGACCTTAAGCCTTTATTCTTCTGGAAGGGAATGAAATATGACATAGTCAGTTATGTGGTGAGATGTCTAGAATTTCAGCTAGTGAATGATGAACATAGACATCCGGAAGGATCGTTATAGCCACACGTTATCCCAGAATCAAAATGGGAGGTCATTTTGATGGACTTTATTGTTGGATTGATGTTGACAACAAGGATACATGACTTGATTTTCATGGTAGTTGGCACTCTGATGAAGAGTGCACATTTTATTCCTATACGTACGATGCATCAGGCACTAGAAATAGCTAGAATTTTTATCAATGAGATTGTGATATTGCATGGCATGCCAAAAAGGATCATATCCGATAGAGGATCGTTGTTTACAAGACTTTTTTGGATCAGTTTCCAAGAGGCCTTGGGGACACAACTAAAATTTAGTACAACGTATCACCCTGAGATGGACGGGCAGACAAAAAGAATGAACCAAATTTTGGAAGATATGTTGCGTATGTATGTGATGGACCAACATAAATATTGGGAATAATTTTTGCCACTGGTAGATTTTGCATACAACAACAGCTACCAAAGTACCATTAAGATGGCACCGTTTGAATTTCTTTACGGGTGACCATGTCGGACTCCATTGAGTTGGGATCAACTTAAGAATAGGCTCCTGGTCGGACCAGAAGTGATCCAAGAAATGTAAGAACAAATGCGAATGATAAGAAAAATAATTAAATAAGAAAAAGATCGACAGAAGAGTTACGTTGATGCGAATCATGTTGACCACAATTATGAAGTCGGTGACTGAGTTTTCTTGTGGGTGAAACCGCACAAGAGTTCAACAAAGTTTGGAAAGGGTGCTAAACTCTCTCCTAGGTTTGTGGGACCTTTCGAAGTTGTGGAAAATAAAGGGCTCGTGGCCTATCGACTAGCCTTTCCTAATTCTTTGAGGCATATGCACAATGTTTTTCATGTATCCGTTTTGAGACATTATGTTAGTGATCCCTCACATGTGATTGAGATGAGTTGTTTGCAGGTGTCGGACAAGGGCGCACTCATGGCGAAGCCAATATGAATTCTAGACCATCGTATTCGACAGTTGCGGCGTCGAATAGTCGATCAAGGTCCAGTGGGACAATTATAGTCCACACTCGGCTACCTGGGAGAAAACATATGATATGCACCAGTAGTTTCCATATTTTTTTGATAGACCAGATAGTTAGGTCTTTTCAGTTACTTTTATTACTGCATTTTATATACTGTACAAACTTCTGGATGAATTTTAAAACAAGAGGGGGTGTATGTAACATCCCTCTCTTGCGAGCACATGTTATCAACTTATTTTTTTAGCACACTTGTGTGCAAGTGATCTATTTCTAGTACATGGTTATATATTTCTCTTATGTATTTTTATGATGATTTTGATGTTGTGATTTAATGTTATTTGATATATATGTATTGACAGATGTTATTGATGAGTTTCCCTGAGTGTGCAGGACACTTGACAGATTGTGGATGATGATGGAATCAATGGACCTCCTTGGACTCTGGATTGAGTCAGGAAGTGGATAGTATTGGTTTGAGAGTTTCATTTATGCATATGTGACATATGATCGATTATAGTATGGTTTTGTATATGGATCATTGGCAGTGTTTCATTGATGGATGCAGGTTGATGATTGCTTGCTAATATGACTCAAATAAGGAGTAAATGGGCCATGCATAGAGACCAGATATTGAGGGAGAGGTGTGACAACGTCCCTGTCACAGCCGACTAGCACTCTCATCGTGGCTCAAATTGTAGGTTAATGATTACCTAGTTCGAGAGGTCTATGGCGTCATGAGGGAAGACTGAGATAGTCACTCATGAAGTTATAAGAGGCGCGCAATAAGGCGGAGTCCTTATTCCTTAGAATCCCTTAGTCTCTCACAAGGTCACCCGAATGGATTGTTGACTCCAAGGGTTGGATAACTACCAAAACCAGTAAAAAGGAGAGTGGCACCCTTGGATAATGGGAGTTCATCTTGAAGGGAACATCATGTAATTAAAAATAAAATTGATTCAACGAATCTAGGTGGCCTAGAAAACAATATATTAAATTGACATTGTCGAATTTAAAATAATTAAACCTTATAAAATCTTTTAGCATTGTCATATTTAATTAATTAATTAAGGACTGAAATTATTAATTTTAAATCCCAAGTGAAAGTCTAATCCTATTAAAAAATTAATCCTAAGTCCAAGTTTGTTACATAAGGGAATGAAGAAAAACAAGTTAAGAATTAAAAAGGGGGGTGAATTATATTTAAATATTGACATAAGGCACATGTGTGCAAGAAAATGTAAAAATGAGGTTTTTAAAATAAGAAATAAATAAACATGAAAGAATGTGTATGCATAGAAAGGTATCTAGAGTCTAGTTAACACTAGTCTAACTAGAGAAGAATCTTATTTTAACTCAACTCAGATTTAGTAAGGCGTCAGTCATTAAATGGGAATTTAGGGAATAAAGAGACAATTAGGAGTGATTTAAGGAACACATTAGGAAAGGTGAGGGAAAATGAATTTTTTTTTTTATGTAAAAAAGGGATAGTACTTGCTATATTAAGTTAACAGAGAAACATTGACAAAAATACACAGAGATATAGTTGTTCTGAGCCACCAAAAATGTTGTCTTTTACCGGAAACCAGCATAGTTGGGGGTGAAATAAGTCTAGGAAGATAAGGTAAAAATTGTTTTTCCCTCTGTCTTGCCCGAAGGAAACCAGGACATATGACCATAGTTCAAGTTAACATTGAGCAACAACATGATGAAAAAACAAAATAGCATAGGAGAACTCAGATACCCAGTGACCTGTTGCCTTTGCCTTTTTGACACGTGGATCTAGCTAGGATGGAAAACGGTTGCGCACACATTGGACATTTCTGCTTTGCTGGAGCAATGGAGTACGCGTCAAGGAACAGATCCAGACGTTGTCCCATGAGGAGGGCTCTGTGCTCCTCATATACCATGTGGCCTCAGAGTTTGAACACGAGAGCCAGATGCTCTGCACGGAGGAGTGGACCATGCAAATCATTGTTTACTGCCTCACCGAAGGTTTCATTCCCCACTTCCACGTTCATCCCTTCTTTGGCCTCATTCACGTTCATTCCTTCTCTGGCCACATTCACGTTCATCCTTGCTCTGGTCTCGTCCACGTTCATCTCTGCGCAAGCATTGTCCAGAGCCTCATCCTCGCTCATTACCTTCTCAGTATGGCGGGTGGGGCTATAGTCACTCGTCCACAGAATCTCATCGACATAAAAAATTGGGAATTCTTCTGTAGGCTCTTCCTTCAGACCACTTCCAGCCTGTGTTTCAAGCACAGTGGCTTAGAGTTCTAGGGTGGTCGCAAAATCCTCCAGGTACGGCGTTTCTTCGACATAACAGGTTGGAAACTCGTCCACATCTCCTCCCTTCAGACAACTTCCAGGCTCAATTGCAAGGGTGTGCGTGCTACGCTCTATCCCAAGCTCAGCTATAATGGCATGGAGTGCCAAGCGGTCGGCTCGTGCTCTCTGTCGGAGGATGGAAGTCGCCATTGACAGAGCGTGCTCAAGTTTCTGCCTTTTTTGTATCTTCTCTTTGTGGGTGTACCAGGCTAAGCCTCGACGAGGCCTACCTCGCTTCCTTGTCATTGCGGATGAGGGGTGAATGGAGATACAGAGAAAATTGCACCAAAGCTCCCAACCGGCGGGGAGGTCCAAAACGAGAATGAACTAGATTTGTCCAGGCTCTCCAGCTTTCAAGTTTCCAAATGATGGCATCGCATGGATTCCTATTAACTCTGTCATATTGAATGTTGGTTGTGCTAGTGCGTTCGCACGAGGGAGAAGTCCCGCCTCCGTATAGCAGTTGTAATGGATGACTACCATCGTAAATGTTGAAGGGATGGGGAGCGGCCTACAACATTTAAGATGTGGCTTGATGTTGAGACATGTGGCAAGGCGTCGCTGCGTGTCACTCCATCCAGGGCGAGGGAAATTGACTTTTAATTAAAATAAAATATGTAATTTTCTTGTGCAACTTATGGAGAGGGTGAAAACTGTAAGGGGGGAATTAATGTTGATGTATGATTGATTAAGTAACTAGCTTACTCTTGTGCCATGAAAATAATGTTGATGTATGATTGATTAAGTAACTAGATTACTCTTGCGGCATGAAAATAATGTTGATGTATGTGTGATTAAGTAACTAGCTTACTCTTGCGCCATTGAAATAATGTTGATGTATGAATGATATTCTAGTGTTGATTTATGAGATGTGATTGATTAAGGGACTTAGACACCTCCTTATTCCTCAGAAAAATCACGAGACCTGAGACCTTAAATGGTCAAAATCAATCGGATGAATCCTATACTTGAGTGTTGTTTATGTTTCTTAGAGGTCCTAACCTTGCAGGGTAGGTTGGGCGGGTAATTCATTAATATTTAGTGACATGGTGAATCATTTATTGGTAATATGCTTTAGTCGATCGTGATGTGTTGATTTGTGTCCTTATTTATTATGATGATGCATTGATTAAGTGAAGCTATTAATTATGATGATGCGTTGATTGAGTCGTTGGTTATTTGTTGATTTGTGCCACTTTTAATTATGTTAATGCATTTCTTATGTGTCATTTTAGTTATGATGATGTATCACTTGCGATGTTGTAAATTATCTTGTGACAAATTTAATATCCTAATGCAAAAAAAAAAATATTTACCTTTTGTACATCATTTTTCGTTGTCGTAATGGAGAGGTTGTTACATTTTTGTCCACGGGGATTCTGTGATTTTGGAGGAATGCCTTTCCCAAAATCGAATAGAGTGTTGGTTATTCACCTACTTGCAAAGTTAAAACAAATGTTATTTTGGATTTCGTAGCTCCTCATGTAACTTTATGTTTTTATTCAAGGATTTCTAAACTTTGTTTATGGTTTACTTACAGGATAAGATGACACCCTTTGGAGTGTGGTAAATTTCGTTTGACAAAAAATAGGCCAGGTACCCTGGCTTATTCTCCAAGCTCAAAATTACCCATTTTGTTTCTCTTAGGTTTTGGTATTTCTCATTAAAAACGATATTGAGAGCATCAATTCATGTAGCGTTGAGTTGGTCTCTCTTACCGAGCTCCCATGATTGAGTAGGGAAGTATATTTCCCTTCGAAAATGTCACAAGATCAACACTTGATACTCGGATAATATCTCCATGGTTTAAAATTTGATTTTTATATTTCAATGGATTGAATCGACAGTCATTGAACTGATTAAATATCCTATGTATAAATTTTAAGATTACACTTTGATTATTATATTCTTAATTCGCACGCACTTGTTATAATTTGTTATATATGTTTATGTATATACCATTTTGCTTACTTCGACAGTGCGGCTCTCTGTTTTTAACATTTTGGTAGCATACTGCTTCATGATTGTAAAATAAAGATTCACAATACTCATTTGTATTGTTTAATTCCAAGACGCCCTAGTCGAATGGATTCATACAGGTTCTTCTTTTCATTATATTTTATGTTATTTATTTCCATACCATATCGAAATGGTTTTCTGGTTATGAGTCTTGTATGTGTCATCGTGGTTCTGGTTTAGTTTGGGGTTAAGAGCATCATTTGTTTTACTTGTAATATATGTTACATAATTTTTCTTTATTGTATCTTTTTAGCAAATTGTTTTTTAATCTCTTCAATAAAACCAGCATACACACATATAAATAAGTATGCAACATCTTTATTTATTGTGTGCAAATTAGGTTTTTTGTGTTTCCAACCATTAACATCTTCATCATTTAGACAATTAAATCTATTTGAAAATAAAAGATAAATTAAGTGTATTTTGTTTTCTTTGTCACTGCAATATTTAAATAATAAAATTTCCACTAAAGATAGCCTTTTACATACTCTTTTATGTATTCCTTTCTATTTTGATACGCAATAGACAAGCCACTGAAATTATCATTCTACACTTATGTTAATGTTTCTTGCTGCAAACAACTCAATAATAAATAGAACATTGTAAACATTTAGTTATTAATAAATACTGTAAATTTTGCAACCATTTTCTATTGTAATCTTGGTCATGGTAAATCATTAGCAAAACAAAGATAAATAAAATAATAGAACATATATAAGTCTACTTCAATAAATGAGAAACAAACTGATTAGAGAATGAGTTCCTCCCAACCATAGACATGTATATCCAAATCTGTTTGTCCTTGTCACGCCTGAGCCTAAATCATTATTCCATGAAGACTAAAAACTGTATAATCTTTCAAAGATTTCTTTGAGTTTAATCTTCATTGAACCATCAAACTCTCTACTTTTCTGCTAGTTTGGAGTAGGGTTCCACTTGTCCCATAGACAATAATTCACTCGTGGTTTTATCATTTCCGGTCACCCATGAAGTAATCATTTAGAGTGGATTATCTAATTAGTTTATCTATTATTAATTGAATAAATTAAAAATAAAAGTTACAAAAATATCCCTCATCAATCTTTATAATGACATAGTTTCATATAAATCTTTTCCAATAATTTCACAATATCAAATTTTAACATAAACTAACAAAAATTAAATGTTTAAATTTGTAAATTAAAAAACATTACCATCTCAATGTATATTAATCCATATCATTATCACATTGATTAAACTTATTTTCCAATTTAAATGATTAAAATCATTCACTTAAAATGTAAAAACTTCAAATGTAAACATACATACTCTCAATTCAAAAAAAAAAATCCTTTATTTTTAACACGTCTAGATTAACACCTTACTCTTAATGTTTCATTAAGAAATTAACACTATATTCCTTACTGTTTCATTTATTATTTAATGTATGAAGTGAATTTTATAGTAGGTATCATCTTTAAACATTCAAGGAAATTTGTGTAGGGATTCGCAATTAATACTAAGAAGAAGTATATTGGTTTTTTTAAGTGATAAAATATATTATATTTTTTTATTTAATTAATTTTATTAGATTATTTGTAGGATTTATGGGATTATATGAAGAATTAAAAAAATACATTACTAAATTTTAAAGGTGTTTGAAGATGTAGTGCACTTATTTTTTTTTATGATATTCTAAAATGTCTTTAATAAAATGGTTTATTTATTTTACTGGAAAATTTAACAAGTTATATAATTTCTCAAACTTTCATTTTAAATTAAATTATTTTGATGATATTCTAAAATGTCTTTAATAAAATGGTTTATTTATTTTGTTGAAAAATTTTACAAGTTATGTAATCTTTCAATCTTTCATATTAAATTAAATTATTTTTTCTTTACTTGTGCATACATGACAATGTAGAACCACATTCAATATCTTATCTTCAATTTCTCCTTGTTTACATATTTTCTTGTCACAAATATTTGTTAAATTCTTTTCTCTTATTCAATTGGACACATTTTTAATAAATTTCTTATAACATCAATGTTTACATTTTCCCACATGATCTTACCTCTTATTATCCATTAAAATTTTGAGACTCTTCAAATCCATATCTTTGAATCAATTTCTACACCAACTCTTATCTTTTAAAATCCATATCTTTGAATCAATTTCTGGATGATGCCAACTCTTATCTTTTATGGCAATATTCATTAAGGTGTGGATATTTGTTCAAAACTTAAATGTCTTATTATTTTGAAAGTATGTAATAAATTGACTTAATGCTTTTCTTTTTAATGATTATTTATTCATGTTTCTATTAAAATAATAAATTAAGAGGTTTATATTTCAACTCCTAGTTTCTATAACATACTTAAACCATAGTTGCACTGGATCTTCTCTGGGCATTTCCAACATCTCTTAAATTCATTTTTGATGTTGCAAGAGATTGGGAACTCGTAGGAATTTTTTTGAGAATTAGGGAACTTTTTGGGAACTTACACATCAAGGAAATGGGAGCTTGGAGAAGATTTACTAAATAGAAAGATTTAAATTAAAATTATATTAAATTAACATGTAAATATTTTTATTTCACTATTACAAATACATAATTTATTACAAATATTTTTATTATATGTACTTAAAATATCACTATAAAACAAAAACTAATCTACACTAAATATTATTTTTAAAATTATTTAGTAAAAAAACTTAAAACTATTTAGTGTATACTTGTGGATATGAAAAAAATTTAATGCATGTGTGTTGTTCTTAAGTCCAATAAATCAATACTCTATCCATGGCAAGGTTGCTATCACCAAACCATATCTTTGACTTTTATTGTATTTTCATATTACAAGAGTAGTACTATTTAGTTTGTTCCAATTAAAGATGTTAAAATTTATATATGTATTTTCAATTTTATTTCTCAATTTCTAATGAAATCTTTATGGATATTAAAGTTTCAATATTATGTTAAATATATGTATATAATCATTAGTACAAATTAAATTAATAATTTAGATATTGTATACATTGTAATCTAAAATATCATTGTAATTTTTTTTTTTAATTATATTTTTTTAATATATATTATTATATATTATTGTTCCTCCCAATTTCAAATTTCTTGTAAATTTGAGAAAAACTTCTTAAACCAACTATATATATATATATTCTTCTTTTATTTTCAATTCTACACTTAAATTTAAATTTATCTACATTTATTTTTATACAAAATAAATAAGGTTCAACCCTCCTCTTATTAAAGTTTCTCCCAACAAATTTAATTATATAAATTTTTAATATTAAATTTATAATATATGTAATATCATTTACATAAATTTATAATATAAAATAATAATTTTTCACATAATATAATATCATTTACATAAATTTATAACATAAAATAACAATTTTTCACAACAAACTTTATTATAATCAAATTAAACTCTAAATCCAAATACTTATTAAAAAAAAACTACTTTCCTTTCTACTTTACCAATAATATAATATCATTTATATAAATCTGTAACATAAATTAAAAATTTTAAATTGTAATTTACACAGTATTATTATTAAAATATAAAATTAAAACATATATATAAATAATAAGATATTTTTGATATAAAATAAGAACAAACACATATATACAAACAATAAGATATTTTTTGGCCGGATAACTGTTTAGGATTGTAAATGTATTATACTCCAAATTAATAATCCTATGTTGAACAATAACATTAGTGATTATAGAATCAACTAACTCTTTAATGAGCATATAAGTAATAACTATGATAAATTTATATGCATATTTAATGATATTAAAAGTTATTTTAGTTTAACAGCTTTGTATAATTACACACTTCAAAAAATCAAATTTTATAGAAGCATCAATTATATTAATAAAAAGACAAAAATGTAGATACCCATTGGATTCAAAAGCACTTCTCTGGACATGTCATAGACAATAATATTGCGCCAAGACAAGGGTTACATTAGCAGACATCATTTGTTGACAGTAGCACTCACAGGACAATATGTCGTATTAAAAGTAAGTTCTGTAGCCAGTATCGACTCGTTACACATCAGTACCGAGAAGTACATTTACCAGAAATGCAGTACTAAGATCTGTCATTTTAGTGGGAGTGGGACTAAGATCTGTCATTTTAGTGCGATCCCAACTCAACTTTAGGGTTGTGGACGATGCAATTTCTCCATTCACTGTCTCCTCGCGTGCACAAGTTGGAGCCGGCAGGATTGTAAACTATAGGCATGGATGACAGTGGATCTCCCACTTTCTCTACATACTTTCCAATTATAATTCATTATCACTGTCACAGATCTTATATTTATGGGCTTTCATATACTCGAACGCGTGGTTGGCTGGCATATCAGCCATGGATATTGACAACGTCTTCTTTGTTTAAATTATTGACAGCTTATAATAATTTGAATAGAGCGGCAGCACAGGCATCGGACTTCCTTATCTCATACTGTGCTCGATCCAATTTTCTGAGTTCCAGAAAGCTAAAAGAAGATATTGTTACTTTAATTGCAATTTACATCAGCGTTCCACTCTCTCGCTTTTCATGTGCATGCCAAAAAAGGCCAGCGATGTACACTAAAATCAAAATTCCTAAGTGCTGGCCTTTATAATATTGTCTGAAGCAAATAATTTACGATCACAATTATATGTGTGTTGGATATGCTCCATCTAGGATCTAGGTGTGTTGGATATGCTGCATCAAAGTACTTTTCAGTAATTTTAATATTTTCGATGCTTGTGCTATTTCACTGCTTGTGGGACGTAATGGAAGAGTCGGTGGACAGTGATAAAAATGTTAAAATAGTGAAATTAAGAAATATTAATATAAATATAAAAATATATTTAAATATTAATAAGATTTTTAAAATAATTTAAAAAATGGTGTAATAAATATATGAAATGAAGTTTAAGTTGGTAAACATGAATTTTTTTAAGATTTTGGAGTTTGATCTAAAATTACTTGGAATTGGTTAAGAGTTTTTCTTTTTTAGTTTTAAAGAAACAGTTTAATGGCTAACACTCTAAAGAATTTGGCAAGAGTTGAAGTCTACCCCTTTAAAGATCACATGCCATATGGCATGGTTTTCCTTATTCAGTTTCGATAGAGTGGTTTTCCTTGAACAACAATGATGAGTCAATTTGCCTATAGGACAAAAATCAATCCTCACTTTGTAATAGGTTTTCCCACCTTCAGAAAAAAAATAAAAATGTATAACTAGTGTTATAATATTTATTTATTTAAAATGTTTATTTTAATTGAAGTGTTGAATATATTGATTGTTAAAAAATTTCACTGATTTTTTTAACTATATTATTTTAAATCTGGATCTATTAAGTGTTGTGAAGGATCAAATTTCTTAATAAATCAAAAAATTGTCAATATAAAGTCAAGCAATTATTTGACATGAGTAGTCTCATATGATAAGCAAATCAAATTCCTTGTAAATTGGTCATTCATTTTTCTCTCTTTCCATAAGAACTTGATAATTAAATTGATAATGCATATATGATCATATTAGATCAACTTGTATTTGTAAATGGAAGAA
>SNQJ01S0003860.1:2270-32643 GCA_010110895.2 Picea sitchensis
CTAGTGTTTCTCTATACGCAATATCTAAAATATTTATTTCAATTGTAGGAACAATGCCTCCAAGAAATCCGACCACTAGGCGATCGTCGAGGATGCTGAAGCTAAAAGAACCAGAGGTAGGAGAAGGCTCTTCTCCAGGGGCCGCAAAAAAATTAGAATTTACTCTAAGGCCAGAACCGATCATTAATACATATATAAAGAAGGTTTTCACTCAACCTCTGACCTTTGGAGACAAAGAGGCCAGCACAGGGATGAACGTGGCACTCCCACATTGGGGAGAACTCTTCAAAAAGATCATCTGGGAAGAATTTCTGGAATATATCCCTCACAATGACCCAGACATGAGAAATCTCAACGATGAATTTTTCCCAAACATCCGACAATCATACCTGCACATGGTAGCAAGAAGAACTCTGGTTTTCCCTTGCACAGAGCTCCTAAAATGGCTCATTGACCACACGAGCACCCAAAAATGTTTGATTAACGATGAAAATGGTGGGTGTGTCTGAGTGTTCCTTCCGGTGGAGGTCTAGAAATATTACAAACTTCGAGACCCCGAGGAGCAGCTAAATACAAATTTTGTTGTGAAATTCTACGAGTGCCACGACACCAGTCGACTGATGGCCTCATGCTGGAGAGAATATAATAAGTACACCAACCGTAGCACCGACTGGTACTAGATGAGAAACTTAAGGGATCCATACATGTACCTGATGGCTCTCTGTTGGCACAGGGGCAGACCCAAGGTTCAACGCTACAACAATGCACCAACAAATCCCTAACTACCTGCGAAGCAAATGAAGTCTCACCCGAGTTAGAGGCAGAGGTGGTTGCAAGACTCCGATGTTTGCAACATTAGCTGGGACATAGATCTGTGATTGTACTACTTAATAAAGCACTTAACACAATTAGTTCTACAATATCTAATCATTAATCACTTCGTTGATAAACTAGGGCTTCTCAACATTCACATTGTTATAACGTACTTAAGCACTTAGCATCAATAGATAGGTTAGATATAGCAGATCAAGCACTAAGCACATTCATATGGATCAGATCTAATATTATCACATATCATAAGCACAAAGTAGAAGTATATCTATCTAAACATATCAAAGTACTTAGCAAATATCATGTGAACACATCAAGACAAGCACAAATCACATAACACAATGTTTACGTGGTTCACCCCCACCCTGGGGCTACGTCCACCAACTCTTATTATTTATTGTCTTTAGTTATTCAATTACAAGAACAAAGCCATCAAAACCCTTACTTTGCACATGACAGAAGATATGAGCAGCTCACTAGATCCTTCTTCCTTGCGTTACAACATTAAGCCATATATAGTCTCGCACAAGGACTTGCACTCAGCTCTGCAAGTCTTACACAGAATTCACAAAGCCTTGATCACACAGATCCAAATATTGGCACTTATCCTACATCACATAGATATACTATTTAACTAGTTCTTACATTGTCTATCCTTCTATTTATACATACAAAATAGGAGTAAACATGGGTAAACCCATGGGTCGACATCCCAATCCCATTACATATTCCCCAAAACCCAAAAAGGATCCAAAAGTGGGTTGAGATCCCATGATCTCCACTTTGTCTTGAGCTCCTCCTTCGACAGGTTGTCGAAGTCCCAAAATAGGTCAACATGACCAAGAAACTCCCAAAACATGGTCAAGGGCCAACAGGTCCCCAACACTCACCTGTGACTCGTCCCAAGTCACTCTAGTCTGCCTAGTTCTGTCTCGAACACCTCGAGCTTGGCTCAAGCTTCTTCGACTTGTTTCTTTGTTGTGGCCTCTTGTACGGTGAACTCCTGTATCACTGCGTCGTTCACTGACCCTTCAAGGCGTTGTTTTGTTATGATGACAACCTGTTCTACCTCTGCTCCTTGGCTCTCGACGTTTGTAAACAACAGACATGCCTTGTCTTTTACTGGTTGGAGCCATTGAGTTATGTCCATCACTTTGCATTGGATTGTATGGATCTGTTGTTGGGATTTGTGTTTCTCATGAGACGTATTCATTCTGTCTACGACAGATAGGGCCTTCATCTGCGCCTGAAGTGTGTCTGTGTGATTTACTTATTGGAGTTGCGACTCCAGCACCTGTAACTTTGGGTTCTCAGTGAGGTTTTCATAGGTATGAGCGCTGCGGTTACTTAGCTGCTTGCACTCCAATTCAAGAGATTTTAATCAGTCAACTAAACTTCTGGCAGTTGCTTCCCTTAGGTTTCTTACATCTTGAGGGTTCTCGGACATAGTGTGGAGCTCCAAGTCTGCTATGCTTTGTTGGAGTTGTTGGATTACCTCTTCAAGTTGTGCCACCTGCTGTGGAACTCTCTCTTCGGTCTTTACTTTGACAACTTTCACAGAGCAAAGTGATTTGTTGACCATTTCCTTAACTTTGAGTTGCTCTGCGAGCAACTGTCCTTTTCTTTTTTGTAACTATGATTTTTCTTCATCCCATTTCGCTTGCAGAGCAATATTTTCCCATTTTGCAGCACTGTGTTTCTCCTCAAGGTATTTTTGTACTTGCGCTAAAGCCTGGGTAGCTTGTGTTGTCTCGTCTTGAGCTCGTCAAAGGAGAGATTCAACTATATCAGCGATGCAGTGTAGTTGAGCTGGCTCATCACCTATTTCTGGTGTTTCCAATGATGGAGGCATAGTGGAAACAGCATGGCTAGGTTGTAGTACCTGCTACACTCCTTGAAGTTAAACCTTGATCCGATTGAACACCTCCTCCTGCTTAGCTTCTTTCTTCTCTGCTATCTCCAACAAAGAATCGTTCAATGTTGCGATGATGAAGTCAAAGTCATCTGAGGTGAGGGTGGTCTCAAATTTGGTCCTGGTTGCTTTTGATTTCTTCCTTGAGGAAGGTTTCGGAGGGGAAACCTTCCTTTTCTTCAAGGGTTCCTCCTCTTCTCTAGGCGGTGTAACCTCGCCTTTCTTCTATTCCACTTCTTCGCCATCTATCTCTTTTCCATCTCCTCCTTACTCTGATAATATGGAAGCGGTCTTCAAGGATGGTTGTCTAAATCTTGGACGTCTTCGGTCTTCTTTATCTTGCTAGGTCTACGTATATCATGCGTTTCTTTTGGACTGTCAATATCAGATATCTCCGCGGGGTCTGCTAGGATAAGGAGGTATGCCAACCATTCCTTGGTGATTTCCTCCAAATCCTCCTTCATCAACTTGTAGTATGATTGAATCTGTTGTTTCTGCTCATCAATGTGCATCGTGATATAGATGAAATGTCGATCCGCACTGAATTTCATCAAGGGCCTGAACCTGTGGAGAGTGTTCGGGGTTATACGAGGCTCAGACTGGATAGTTGTCTTCAGCTGGTTTTAATGTGTGTGGAACATGGAATTTGACTACCATTTCTTATTCATGTCATTTGAGTACCACAATGTACTAAACTTCGCGACCAGCGGTTCAAACGGCTCGATGTCCGAGAAAGTCACACCTTCCGTCATCTCCCATGCGATGAAAGAGAACAGTATGAGAATCCAAATGAAGTGGAACTCATATCCTTGATCTTTCACTTCTCTACAGTCGAGTTCCAACTAGTTTACCAGGTACTGTGCCCAATTCATATAAAGTCCTTCTGTACACTTCCCTGCGAGGTCGACTATGAACCCCATGACTTAGGTGGGTCGTTTCTTTTGCACCAACTTTCCTACGATCAATTGGGAGGTGAGGCGCACTATGCCACTCTGTATAGAAGCTAACTTTTATCCTCATGTGCCTTTCTTGACATCATCGTAAGTGTCCTTTATCTTCTACGCAAGAGCACAATACGCAGTCTTTCCAGGGTAGAACACTTGTGGGTCAGGGCCTTTCATGCTTAGCCCTGTGATCCAAATGATCAACGTCGTATCCACTGTGATACGGAGGTTCAACCAAAAATATTTTCCATGGTAGTAGTACAGTAGAAACTTGATGCATGCATTCACTTCTTGATGCCTTCCGAAGTGTGGGATATTCATGACGTTGAGCAGTGTGGACTGCGCGAGGTTATGGGTCCATGATTGAGGAATTATCTTTGAATTATTCCCTTCTGTTCTGGTGAGATACTTATGTGGGGTGAGCATGTTATCAACCTTCATGTCGCCAAGGTTGAATTCGCTAAACTTCAACACTGTGGTCTTATCCTGGTCTACGTGCACTGTGTGTATCCCCTTCGGGAGGTACGCAGTGACCAAAGTATACTCAAAATATCTGGGCACAATGTCTCGATTGATTACGCCGCTCAGGGGTGGTAGATGGGCAAGTAAAATAATCAGAATCAGCTTGGCATTCGCGAGATCATCTCTGTGCTTAGTTTTCTTTTCATCTACTGGCCGATATGGATTGGCTCGAGTAGTGGACGGAGAGGTCAGCAGTCCTCTCATTGAATATTCTTGTACACATGTAGACACTCCTCTCTCCGACGTGACTCTTTTAGTCATTAAGTCGAGGAGAAATTTCGTTATTGATTCTTCAACTGCGGTGAGCTCATCGGACATACGTGCTAGGGATTAAAATTTCTGGGGTCACGAGGATCTTACATATGGCACTAGAACAAACAAAAACAATGTAATGATCATTGTATATAATGTGCTTAGTCTGTGGTATTCAAATTCTCAGTTAGAAAAAAATTTCTCCGTGTATGGAACGATGGGATAAGTAGGAAACTCGGCAACAGTTCGCTTGCAATGGTTATGGGCCTCCATTAACTCTTGTTTGATCTGTTATGGCACTGTCTAATGGTCTGATGATAGACCTTTATTGCCTTTCTTCCTATTCAAAGCATCGATCGAATGGTTATAATATCCCCAATGACTATATTGTTTCTCCATGCAGAAGTGCCATGTGTGTTATGATATACCGACGAAGCTGAAACTCTACAAATTTTTTGTCTACAAAGTTCCCTCCAGAATATTCTGTAAATTTTCAATCTTAGCCCTCTTTTTACCTAGGTTTCTAGCCTTCTTTCCAATGAGCTTCATTTCGGTATGTATTTTTCCATTCTGGTTCTTATCTTCCTTTAACATAGTCACTACACGTTGTTGAGATTCGTTTCTAGGATTCAGGGGTAATACCTCTTCTTTTGGAGTAAGTACTTCAGTCTTCTGTGGGTCTTCTAGTGTTCTTGCAGCTTCGACATCAAGGTCTCTAGTGTCAAACAACTTCAATTTGTTCTCTTGTTCTTCAATCAAGTATGCGATCCTTCTAGTCATGAAATATTTTAACTCTTGTTTCTTCTGCTCCAAGACTTCTTCTTCTTTCTTTCATCTGGATTGATCTCTGCCAATCCAAGGTTTTCCTATTAACATGGTAAATGGGGCGTTGTCCTCAATAAATTGAGTAATCTAAAAATATTCCTCTTTCGAAGTTACATTGACAGCCATAGGTATCTGAGCGAGCCTTCCACACAAGTTTACCATTTTTCCTCTGACTAACCCTATTCCTCCTAATGAAGGAATCATAGCAGGCCTCCCTATAGCATCCCAAGTTCTCTTTTTCATGATATTCATCTGTGTCTCTTCATATAGAACACAGTCAATGTCAAAGTCTCATATTCTTGCTTCGATGCATTCTTTTCCTTTGAAGATCTCTTATAATCTGACATGTTGGTGATCATTCAAGGTTTCTCTCATTTGTAGTAATACCTTCTCTGATTCTTCCTAGGGTTCTGCTATAGACTCTGGAGATGCCTTAGGGTTTTCTTGATTCATATTCATTCCTTCAATCTTAGCAATCATTCTGGGGAAATCCAACACTTCATGGTCCATAGATTTGCAACAAAGACAACTAGGTCTTCTCCCAGGGAATTCTTTAGCAATATGTCCCTGTTTTCTGCAACAATAATAGAGGGTTAATCCTCTCTTTCTTTTAAATGATCCCTGAACTCTTTTATACTGCATACTAGGATCATAGGAGCTAACCTTCAATAAAAAAAATATGGGATCCTGCATCCATTCGTTAGTCTAAACATTCTTTCTATGCATATGTATAACATATCTTTCACTATTCTTGTCAGATCTCTTAATATCAAATCTTGTTTCATCTATCAATACCCTAGTTTTCAAACTAAGACAGACTCTATTAAACATACCTAGATCCATACTCTAGAAACAAACATTTCCACTTATCTTACTTCTACAAAGCACAAAGCGTTCAGGTCTAAAACTTTTAACTATTCTTACCTTTATCAGAGCACAGCGCTTGCAGATCTTACCTCTTTTAATCAGAAATTCTCACTTTTACCTTTCTTAGAGCACAAAGCTTTCAGATCTTTCTTGTTTCCTTCAGATCCGACCTCTTCTCTTCAAATCAGGCTTCTTTCTTTTAGATCCGACCTATTTTCTCCAGATCGGGCTTCTTTCTTTTAGATCCGACCTCTTTTCTTCAGCATAGAGCTATATAGATCAAGTAGAACACTGCGCACCAGGGAACAGAGCTTCCACAATTTCAAAATGAATCTTTGCACATATCTTCTTCTTTCTTAGTTCCCAGCAATCATAGTTTCATGTCTCGGCAACAGAGCCATTTTTTGGCACAAGGACAAACCCAGGGTTCAACACTACAACAACACGCCAGCAAAGCCCTAACTACCGGCCCTTTCGGCAACACCTGTGAAGCAGACGAAGTCTCACCCGAGGTAGAGGAAGGAGTGGTTGCAAGACTTCGGTGTTTTCAACCTTAGCTGGGACACAAATCTGTGATTGTACTACTTAATAAATCACTTAGCACCATTAGTTCTACAAGATCTAATCATTAATCACTTCACTGATAAAACGGGGCTTTGCAGCATTCACATTGTTATAACATACTTAAGCACTTAGAATCAATAGATAGGTTAGATCTAGCAGATCAAGCACTAAGCACATTCATATGGATCAGATCTAATATTCTCACATATCATGAGCACAAAGCAGAAGTATATCTAAACATATCAAAGCACTTAGAAAATATCATGTGAACACATTAACACAAGCACAAAGCACATAACACAGTGTTTATGTGGTTCACCCCCACCCTGCGGTTATGTCCACGGCCTCTTCTTCTTTATTGTCTTCATTCAATCGGTTACAAGCACAAATCCATCAAAACCCTTACTCTGCATAGGACAAAAGATCTACGCAGCTCCCTAGATCCTTCTTCCTTGCATTACAACACTAAGTCGTCTATAGTATCGCACAAGGACTTGCACTCAGCTCTGCAAGTCTTACACAGAATGCACAAAGCCTTGATCAAAGAGATCCAACTCTTGGCATTTAGCCTACATCACATAGATATACTATTTGACTACTTCTTACATTGCCTATACTTCTATTTATGCATACAAAATAGGCCTAAACATGGGTAAACCCATGGGCCGACATCCCAATCCCATTATATATTCCCCAAAACCAAAAAAGGATCCAAAAGTGAGCCGAGATCCCGTGATCTCTACTTCGTCTTGTGCTCCTACTTCAACAGGATGTTGAAGTCCCAAAATAGTTCAAAATGACCAAGAAACTCCCAAAACTTGGTCAAGGTCCAACACTCTCATCTGTCAATTGTATGGGAAGAAAGACTGCTCCAGATTTTCAAAGGCATGGATGCCTATATCTTACACTGTGGCCATTTCCAGGAGTGACTTCAACTAGGGAGCCATCATTTCTAAGCAGCTAAACATCTACGTACAACAGGCTTAGACACCAAAGGAAGGAGAGACACCATCCTTCTACATGGATTCATACTTACTGCATGTCATGTGTGCCAGAAATATATTTTTCGGCATGAACCTGAGTTGGCACGTCGTAGAAATCCCGGTCCACCTATATTTCAACATTTTATGGGAGGACAGGTACAAAAAATCCTACTCCCTCATCTGCGATGAATTCATCGCACACATTTATTTTGTTCTTTTCAAGAAAGAATTCCCAAGTCTATCAGTTGTGGCCAAAAAGATGATCTCAAAGGTCAGCAACTAATATCTAGACGAACGTGACACCTACAAGGTTTTCGAGGCCACCAGAGCACCTCATCTCCTACCAACGCATGTTCCTGACCGGCTAGTAGTGGGAGATATATACTACCGGACAATTCTAGAAGGATATAATGCCACCCTTATCAAAGATAATAAAAAAATGGGCATTTATACCCTATGGATTCCATGTAGGCTTCTACCTGGTGAGGGACACCGCTCAAGCCAAGTAAGAGGGGATGAGCCAATTAGAGTTTATATTCCAGACTAGCCGATTCTGTAAGCACGACCCCAAGGCTCTGGTTTTGAAACAAGTCTCGCAAGTTTTGTCCTGCTGGACATACACCCATGAAAAATTTGAAGATGAAGTCTTCACAGGAAATTCCCAAGACTAGGATGAGGTGGTGGCAAGGATGGCCGACCCCAAAATGACCAGGTTCAGAGTCATCAGCATGGATGAACAGATGATAATCTTATAGAAATTTTCTCAAGAGGCCCTCATGGCCAGGGAAGAAATGATGGCATCAAAATCCCCCCCGATAGCCTCAGTGAAAGATAGAGGTTTCCCTATGAATCAGGATGGGTGTGAGAGAGGGATGCTCATGATAGAACATGTGTAGCGGATAATTGATCAACTGCAAGATGACTTGGAATTCACAGGAATGACGGGGTCTCTGGATGATAACCCAAATGGGAGCTAGATGGGCCCAAGCGACTCTAAATTAATAGACATTAATGAAATTACCAGGTTAGACGACCCTAAATTCACAATGCCACCAGTCGGATCACCAAAAGGTGTTTCAAATTAGCCAGAGATAGGCGTAACATCACGGAGAGCAAGTGCGCCAAACCCCCTAAGAGAATTGATAAACATCTATGATGATGAAGAGAGCTTGGAGGTATCCATGGCGACCCCCGTATAGATCGAAGAGGAAAAGGAGCCAAAGAAGACATCTTCCCCAGCTCTCGACGCTCAAATTCATGGTCTTCCATAGAATGAATAGAGAGTATCTTAGACACCAAGCTGCCTAATGCACCAGAGACCCAAGCCAATAGTCCAAAGGATGAGCTATATACGGTCGAACAAAAGGGAGAATCACCACGACAAGAAATCCACTACTCAATGACCAATAATAAAGTAAGTACCGAGCCTACCCCTGACGCCTCAATTTCAATCATTACTCAAATCCCTGATGAGAGACAAATAGAATTCGGGCCTCTAGAACATAGGGAAGAAGTTCAAGCCCTAGTATTGAACAAATATATACCATTGGGAGTCTGGGAAATACACTCACCTGGGGTGATCAGCAAATCCAACCCATGGACAAATTAGCTGACATACATGCCATCGCTTATGACCGGAAAAGGAAAGATATCATCCAGAGAACCACCAAGAAGAGGAGGATCACTTTAGATCACTCCATCCTCATCACTACGGAGGAAAATCTAATCAACATGGAGCATGCTAATACATATGAACTTATCGGCTCAGGGATGGAAATCACAGATGCCACCCTGGATAGAGCTAAAATATATGAACATGAGTTGACCACTTCCTTGAAGGAATTGGAACATTTGCACCACTTGGAGAAATACTAGCAGGACACCACACATGCCACAGTGTTCCTAAGGAGTGTATTCCAGGAGGCGTACAACAAATTTACAGATGAGCGGAACCTATTCACTACATCGATAGTCGATCTTGAGGAAGACACCCTCATGGCACTTTCGACATGCAAAGATATGGATAATATGTACAAGAAAGCACAAAACTCTGTGGAAAGGGTCGACTATATCAGTGTGGTCCAACAGGGCCGAGATACAGAAGAGCATGACATTTGGGTGTTAAAAAATATAATCCTTGATAGCATAAATAAATCAGCTGAGTATTGGGATAAAATGTCTCTTGAACCTCATCGAGAAATCCTAGAAAAATGGGCCAAATGTGAGAAAAGTTGAATCAAGACCAACCGGGTAATGAAATACATCGGCCTCCCTGAGTTTGGCACACCTGACGATTTTTTTGACTTGTGCGACATAGTCAATACTCATGCCGAACAAGACTCATCATGGGACGAAGAAATAGAAAAGGTGACAGATATGGTGCCAGTTTAGGTGCGACAGTTCATGGAGCACCCAATCAAAGCTGAGGTTATGTTACAATAGTTAAGTGCCAGAATAGTCAAGTATCGGGCACAAGTAGTAGAGATAAGAGACATTCACTTGGCCCCAATGGAACAACATAGATTCTTGTATGCCAACACATGTGAGGATCTCTTCATCAAGTGGTTAGAGTACGAGAAGATTCACCCACTTAAGTGAGATCCTGATATGACTCTTAGAAAGACTAATAGAATAAAGCACCATGTGGCGAGTTTTGTTTTACTTAGTTGCAGTTTAATAGTTATTTTTAGTTAACAGTATGTTATAAATAGGAGGATCAACTCATTAGAAAAGGTCGATGGTTGTTTCAAAGACCCTCATTTTTTTTTTTGTTAATAACTATTTTGGAGATGCCTTTAATTGAGAGGTCTTTTTTTGGGACCAGAGACAAGTTTGTGTTTTTCATCAAATGTGTGTATGATTGGATGTGGAGAAGAATTATTTCTTATTTCGTCTCATGAATGGATGTTGTAATGAGTAAGAGCTACTAAATTTGTTGATAAGTTATCTGATTCAATGTATTACAGTTCTTGTATTTAATGAGGAAAATAAATCGTTTTGTTATTATGTGATTAATGATTAGAGTTGAGTGAATTATTTTACTTGCCATCATTTATTGCATGCATGTTTTCTTCTGATAAATTGTATCTCATTCAATAATGGGAAAACTCATATGGTTAACGTATTAGTACCAGGCCTATGGTAGACGATCATTGTCTGCATGCTAGAGTGAAAGGGTTATCACAAACTCAGCCTTTTCTCTAGTAGTTAAGTTTGTTCCCACTTTGTCACTTAGTTGGTTTATACCGGCTTTATCTTATATCAGTCCCACATAAGAGAAAACAAAAACAAAAAAGAGCGTCTAAACTGAAGGAGAAATCCTTCAAAAGAAAACATAAAGCCCATCAAGTATTTTGGCCGGATCACAAGATCTGGAGAACCATTCCACTATTAAACGCTACAAAGTCTAAATGGGCCTCAGTGGTGGGTTTGGATCTTGTTGTTGAGTTAAAGGGATTTAGGACCCCTCAACATAATTGGAGCTAGAAGGAGGGCCTGAGAATGAATTGTTGAATATATATTTCACATAATATTTCAGACAGCCTGTGGATTCAAAACAACCCATATGCATGGTTAGTCATTCCCATGACAGCCCACACACACTGAGTACTCCTGAAATGAGTAACTCACCCCGGCCCGAGGAAGAACATATGTTCCCCAATATACCCCATGCTCTTCCTCAAGAGGAATTGAATCAATTCAGAAGAATCACAAGAGAATACACCTGACAGATCGATGTGCTGCCCTTAGCTCTGTTACTTCCTCGAAGAAAAAAAACAAGCAGACCAGTGGTCAAGTCCCCAGACCAGGTTTTTGTGCACACAGTAGAAGACTCGATAGATTTCTCCCTCGCCGAAATTGAACATCCTCTTAATCTAATTCCTGAAACACCAGCCGACAACTTCTCTGAGCCCAACGACTTCTCTGAAGAGGAAGGGTTTAACTCAGAACGCTCAATTTTGGGATCTGAAGATATGGAAGATAACAATGAGCATGATGAAGAGAGGGGAAACCCACTGTAGAATAATCAACCTTGTTTGGCCAGAGATTCTTTGGCCATCCCTGGACGAGTACATAACCTTCCCCAACATCTAGAGAAGTTACTCCCTAAATTTGACCCTGAAACCTCAGGATTGCCTGAAGATCATATCAAGAAATTCATACTATCTATCAGACTGATGAATGTCCAACATGAAGACATAGTTTGCAGGTTTTTCCCATACACTTTCAATAATTCAGATTCCACATGGTATTTTAACTTACCTGTAGGATCCATAACTATTTGGACGAAGTTTTAGAAGGATTTTCTATATAAATTTGCAGAAGAAACTCCTACAAGAGATTTGATGGCTGATTTGTTTTCCACCACCATGAGTTCAAAGGAAAAGGTTAAATACTTCAATCAATGATTTACCACCATGTTAAATAAATTCCATCCCGAAGCTAAACCTACTCAGGAGTTTTCAATCGAAGTATATGTTAATGCTCTCCTAGCTTCTATTTCCATGTTTGTGAAGAGGGATGCCAAACCAACCCTGGCTGAGAATTTTGAAGAAGACAAAATGACAGAGTTCCAAATGAAAGGATGAAAGAAGGCCAGGTCTCGATAGTTAAGAAATAATTTCAACCTCCTCCCAGGAGAGGACTTCTGTTGACCAGATCCCCAGGGAAACAAACAGAACAAGCTCCTAAAAAGGGAAGTGGGGACATAGAGGACCTACAACGCATGGTCAAAAAACTATCAAATGAAATCATAGACATGAAGAGAAATGCAGGGGAGGGAAACCAAGGCCATAGGCCCTATAAACCTTTCTTTAAAATAAATCCTCCTTTCAAAGCAATTCAACCTCCCCTAGCCAACTTAAATATCGATCTTGGGAATGTAGCATCTGACTCTTTCTATAACTATCATTAGGAGAACCACTCTGAAAGAGACCGCCCTCAATGGATGCATGCCATTAATTTTATAGCCAACCGGTTTCTAGATGAGGTCTCCCTAACCGAACAATCAAGAGGATCAACTATAAATATCGTCGATCAGGAAGAGGTGTATCCACCGGAAGAAACATCCATGTTGATATGGGATCCTAATTTACCTATGTCTTCTGATGACCTATGTGAAGTCCAGAAACCACCCACAGAAGTATTGGTTGTGAAAACATGAAGTAGGGGTCAACCAGTCTCAGAAAACCTTGCTACTACCCAAAATTTGGGGGGAATACCAGCTCCTGATCAACCGAAGGCACCTTTTTCTCCCCAAAGAAACCCTATAAACATCCATACACGAGAATTTCCCAAGCTCGACTACAACATAGTAGAAGATTTGAAGAAGTTAAAGGAAAACATATTAGTCCTGAACATATGTAGAATCCCTCAGAAAAAGAATTTCCTGTTACAAGCTTTGAAATCGGTAGAAAATCCTACCACGAGCACTGAACAATGATGAAATATAACTCCCACAGATCTAGGAAATAAATCAACTATGAATTCCTCCTCTGAAGATAAGAAGGGAAAACCTTTTTTCCCACCATTCCTTTTAACGTTTGAAGTCTTCAACAGAAACCTCCATAACTATTTGGTCGACTCAGGAGCATATTCTGATGCTATGCCTTTGTCTATTTGCAAAAACTTAAATGTGGTACCTCTCAAAAGTGATAAACATGTGATACAGCTAGACAAAACCCATGTGAAGGTCATGGGAGAACTCAAATATGTTATGATCAAAATAGCGACACACCCTAAATTTGTGCAAGTAATTGACATCATTGTAGTGGATATCCTAGAAGCTTATGGATTTTTATTGAATCGAGATTGGTCTGAGAAGTTAAATGGATATTGTAGTACGGACTCGGATCACCTTTGGTTACAATTAAAAGGGCACACAAACATGATTGGGATTGATAGGGAAAGATATCTAAAACATATTGTCACTGACTTAGAAACCCTAAATGAACCCTCATTGATAGATTTCCCTGTGTTAAGCAATTATTCCTATGATTCTGACTTCGTAAATTTATCCCCCCTCTCATCTAATGTTCCCCTTATGTAAAACTCTCAAATGATTTTTCAAGAGGAATTGTCGATGACGGCGGAGGAAACCCTCTTCTACCAAGAACCTACGTTAGAAATCACAGAATAAACAGGAGGAAAAGAGTGAAGTGACAAGAAACAGGAAGCTGACAGGTTTTTCCCACAAGTTTGGACCTTATACTTTTATGGCTCTAAATCAAAAGAGGGTCTAGGGAAGGGTGCATCCTCATTAATCCAAAAGGTAAATGACATTTTCTATCATGTTGACTTGAGTTTGAATGCACAGACAACACCACCAAATATGAGGTTCTAGTACAAGGGCTAAAGAAAGCAATGGACTTGAACGTGAAAGAAGTGAAGTTTTTCGTAGATTCTAAATTCATCGTTAGAAAAGTAAGGAATACTATACATTTCAATTATCCACACCTGAATAATTGCCAACAGGAAGTGCATAGGTTAATAGAGCATTTTCAATCTTCAACATTACGGCGATTCCCAGAGAAAAGAACATTCTTGTTGATTCTCTAGCCATCGTTGCTTCAAGGCTATCACCTCATGAAGATTATGAAGCCTCCTAGTTCACTGTGGAATTTCTCTACAAACCGTCGGTGCCCAACAATATTTCTAATTGGAAGGTCTTTGAAGGAGATGAACAAATTATAAACTTTTTGACCAATCAGGATAATTTTAAAGACTTGGCTATTGACGATGAAATATTCCAGGAACAATCAGCATGAACTTATCCCCAGACAAATCAATCAACTGACAAATCGAAGTCTCAGATGATGCTGAAGGGAATAGCCAATTTAGAAATCCTTTTTGACCTAAGGAAAAGATTTAAGGGGTCAAAAAATGCGAAAACCGGTAGTTCCTGCCCATTGCATGAAACTATAATATCGGAACCCCGAAAAACCCAAAAAGCGTAAACCTTGGCAAGACAATATCTAAAGAGGAAAGGCATGCCTACCTAAATCTTTTCAAACAATATCAAGATGTCTTTGTGTGGCCCTACCGAGACCTGAAAACTTATGATACCCGTATCATTCAACACACTATCCATTTAAACCCTGAAGTAAAACCCTTCCAACAGAAGCTCTGAAAATACCACCCATCCCTAGAGCCTCTCATGTGTCAGGAGTTAAAGAAACTTTTAGATGCCAAAATTATCTTCTGGATTAGACACTCTGCCTGGGTAGCAAACTTGGTTCCTGTAAGGAAAAAGTCTAGAGAAATCCGCCTCTTTGTAGATTTCAGAAATCTCAACAAAGCTTCAGAAAAGGAAAACTACCCAGTCCCACTAATGGAGCAACTCTTGCAGACCGTATCTGACTCTTAGATTTTCTCCTTACTGGATAGTTTCTCAGGTTACAACCAAGTTCTAGTTTCAAAAGAAGACCGCTTGAAAACTACCTTCTGAACCAAGTGGGGAACCTTTGCTTAAAAACGCATGCCCTTTGGGTTAATCAATGTAGGGGAAACCTTCAAAAGGGCCATGGACGTAGCATTTCAGGGACTGATCAACAAGTGTGTAGTAGTCTACTTGGACAACATGACTATGTATTCAAATATTAGAGAAGATCACATCCAACATTTAACCCAGATTTTCAAAAGGTGTAGGAAATACGGTATATCCTTAAACCCTAAGAAAACTATTTTTGGTGTCGAAGAAGGTAAGTTGTTGGGCCACATTATATCTCAAGTAGGAATTTGCATAGATCCATAAAGGATTAAGGATATAGGCCATCTCCCCTTACCTCACAACAAAAAGGCTATCCAATCGTTCTTTGGGAAAATCAACTTTGTGAGGAAATTCACCCCCGATTTCACGGAAACTATCAAACCCTTACAAAAAATGATTTGTAGAGATGTTGAATTTAAGTGGGATGATGACCGAAAGAAATCTTTCAGCAATATTAAGACTGCAATATCTCTGGGCCCAGTACTACGAAGTCCTAATTTCAACAAATATTTCTTCCTCTATAATTTCGCCTCCGACCAATTGTTAGTCGCGGTATTAACTCAAAAGGATGATGAAAACAATGAGGCATGGGTGTCATTCATGAGCACTAATCTCCAAGGGGGAAAACTAAATTACCCTGCTATATATAAGCAAGCCTTTACAGTATACAAGGCAGTAAAACACTTCAGATCTTACATCCTCAAGAACCATACCAAAGTAATCGTGCCTCACCCTGCAGTCTGATCCCTATTTACTCAACAGGAGATGGAGGAAAGAAGAGGGAACTATATGGAAGTAGTCCAAGAATTTGATCTGGATATAAAACCTGCTAAATTGGTTAAACGACAAGGGTTATTAAAAATAGCAGTTGAATCCCATGACCACGTAAATGACGACCTCAGTTGGGAGAACGAATTAGCATTATGGTGTGGTGGGGCTTCATATGTCCCCCTAGAGAAAGAGTCTTGGTATGAGAAATTGAATTATCTCTTGCATCATGGGACTTGCCCAGAAAACCTAAACCCTAAGGAAAGGAGAGATCTCGGATTAAAATCCACGCAATATCACCTCATAAATTTGGTACTCTTCAGGGTTAATTACGATGGGGTACTTCTAGGATGTCTCGAACATGAAGACGCAAACAAAGTTCTGAAATAGCTCCATGATGGTCCCGCCAGTGGACATTTTTTAGGAAACACCATAGCTCATAAGATATTGAGAACTAGCTATTATTGGCCTACTTTATTCAAAGACGCTCACACATATGCTAGAAACTGTAAGACTTGTCAAATAAGTGTTGGAAGGGAGAAGAGAGCAGTTGTCCCACTCCAACCGGCGTTCGTTTCTAGGCATTTTGAGCAATGGGGGTTAGATATCATATGGGAAATTACACCAAGTTCTTCAAAACAGCATAAGTACATACTTACTGCCATTGATTATTTCACGAAATGGGCAGAGGCCATCACTCTGACTCATGTAAACGAGAAGTGGTAATCCAATTCATAGAAAAACAACTAATCACAAGGTTTAGTGTCCCTTATGTCCTTGTTTTTGATAATGATTTTTAATTTCTTCCACCCTATTAACAGAGTTTCCTCTAAACAAAGGGATCATAATTGGATACTCTACAAACTATTATCCACAGGGAAACAGAGTGGAAGAATCAACTAATAAGAACCTAGTAAGGATATTGAAGAAAACGGTTATAGACAACCAGGGGAATTGGCATAATCTACTCCATAACGCTTTATGGGAAGATAGAGTTACACCCAAGGAATCTATAGGCAATTCCCCATACATTCTAGTATATGGATAGGAAGCCATTCTCCCAAACAGGTTATATCTTCCATCTCTTCAACTTGCTCAAGAGTCTAGAGGACATCCCTCATAAATCTTACAACAAAGAATTGACACCCTGCTCATGTTAGAAAAAGAAAGGGAGAAAGATAAAACAACGTTCATATCCCACCAGCAGATAGTTAAAAGGTGGTTTGATAAGCATAAGGCTAAAGAGAAAATTTTTGAAGTAGGAGACTTAGTCCTAAAGTGGGACAAAGAAAATGAGCCTAAAGGAAAACATTTTAAGTTTCAAAATCTATGGCTCGGATCGTTCCAGGTGGCCGAGAAGATTGGGGTAGGCACCAATCGACTGCAGAATCTGAGGGGGGAACCTGACGCCCTCCCAGTGAATGGTCAATCCCTAAAACAATATTTTCATCAATATATATATGTGTGTGTGTGTGTGTGTGTGTGTGTGTGTGTGTGTGTGTGTGTGTGTGTGTGTGTGCGTGCTTATGGTTTTACGATGTTTATTTTGGACATGTCAATTACGAAGTGCATTTTTGGTCTTATCTTTTGCAATTGTACTTTTGAGATTTTGAAGATTGTGTTTATCAAGAAAATGGTTGACCTAAAAATCATGTGACATGGAGAAATATATTCCTAACTCATCGCTCACATACAACACAAGAAACGTTGGGGAACCTATGGTTGTTTCAAGGGATTATTTATCTAACTTGCGCACATGAACAACTTTGGAGAAATACGGAAGTGTCTGCTTACTAGTCTGGTAAAACCTCAAGGGAAAGATGGTAATCTGGAAAGGAATACATGTGCCTCAGAGACAGAGCTAGAAAAAATTCAACTTAACCATCTCATTCTTGCAAATAACAGACGTCCTCCTCTCCCACTCACTTAGGGCATTCTGCCAAAAAATGAAATCAACTACATCAAATAAGCACACAGTAGGAGAGGGTATGTAAATATCTTCGTCGGGGCTATGGACGCTCGCTGGTAGCAGAGAAAGGTCTATAACATTGGGGTGAATCCGTCGGGGCTATGGATGCTTGTTGGCAGCAGAGAAAGGTCTATAACATTGGGGTGAATCCGTCGGGGCTATGGACGCTCGCTGGCAGCAAAGCAACACCGTAGAAAATGAATAAGGGTAACTAAAAGGCCTAGTGCAAGTGAATTATTTACTAGACTCTTTTCAAAAGGGGAATAAGTCAAGGTTATAGGAAAATAAGGAGGAATAAAGGTTAAAAATCCCCACAAGCAGGCCCAGATGCATCAACCGAGGAAATTCCAAATGCAAGGGTAAAAGAAGCTCTGATGAAAACTAGTTAAGTTCCTAACCAGATTTTGCATTAGCCGAGCCCGAGGAAGGAACAAAGTTTCTTATTTTTCCCAGTAATTCACCATTTGCTGAGCACTCAACACACCCTAAAAATCCTATGTCAATTTTTACTTTTTTGGGTACCACTTGATCTTCACACTGTCTATTTCAAATTCAATTCCTTGTGAAATTGTTTTGTCTTTGCTTGTTCTCCTGACTCTCATTATCTATTCAGGTTTATTTATATTTATGAAACCCATGAATTAAAAAGGATTAACACTTAAATAAGGAATCAACAGCCAAAACAGTTGACCCGACGCACTCAAAATTCAATATCGGAAGGAATTAAGAGGTGAAATTGAATCACTCGAAAAACCTCAGTTGTCGAGCGTCGATCTTCACCAGTATCAGTGAATGGAAGTTTTGTTTCATGAAAATAATCATACACAGACATCATCGATAGTCGATCCCCTTCGACATCGGTAAAAGGCGAAGGGAGTAAACCTTAAATAAGAAAGAAACGATATCATCGATAGCCGATACCCAATGTGCTTGTCGGAATCGGAGAAGACCGAATCGCAACAAACATTCTGACCACGCTAAAGAGTTGTACTCAATCACCGATTCCCGAAGCATTTTGGCATCGGGAGTTTTTCGAGGAAACTAATCCGAAGAAAAAAACATCATAGGTTTATCCCCGATCGTCGGCCCCCAATACCTTTTCGGCATCGACGAGCCTAGGTTTTTGTTTAGAACGCACAACTAGAAGAAAGTATCGACTCCGATTTATACACATGAATTAGGTCTCCGATCTTCAATTCCACGTGTCTTTTCTATATTGGAGAAACGCACGGCCTAGTTTTACCCTGATTCATTGCCGACACCCTAAACCTAAGTCACACCTTTGAGTCAGCTTTGCCATGATATCTTTCGTACGAGAAATCAATCGGCGTTGACGGTTTTCTGCAAAAGGATATCAACAAAAACATCCATAGCACATTGTCGATCTCCGATCGACCCACTGAGAGAGTGACACGATGGGACATTTTAGCGTTATATATGATTAGATTTTGAGCATTTAAGGGGCTAATTAACACCAAATGTCACATTAGTTTCTACCTCATGTGTCGATCAAAATTGTCATTTAAAATCCTCGATGGACCACATCACCCTTCGTGCCTCTGCCATCAACCCATGATGAATTTAAGTTGCAAAGATTTGGAGACATATTTGTTTGATTTTCATTCATCACCTGAATTGAATGGCTGACGTGACACGGTAATTTTTTCAATGGTTTAAATTCTCTTGATCCGTTGTAAGCGGAACCATTCTGCACGTAAAGAAGTTTAGATCATCTAGAGAAGCGAAACGAGCAATTCAAAAATTGCAAAGATCCCATGAATATCAAATAACCAAGTTTAGCAAGCTTTACAGGTATGTACCAGTTTGTGGATTTTTCATGTTTACACTTCATATATATATTTTATCTAGTGTTTCTCTGTATGCAATCTCTAAAATATTTATTTCGATTGCAAGAACAATGCCTCCAAGAAATCTGACCACTAGGTGATCGTCGAGCGTTCCCAAGATAAAAGAACTAGAGGTAGGAGAAGGCTCTTCTCCAGCAGCCACAAAACAATTATAATTTACTCTGAGGCTGGAACCGATCATTAAGACATCTACAAAGAAGGTTTTCACTCAACCTTTGGCCTTTGGAGACATAGAGACGAGCATAGGACCAAGGCGGCACTCCCACATTGGGGAGAACTCTTCAAAAATATCAACCGGGAAGAATTCCCAGAATATATCCCTCAGAGTGACCAGGAGGTGAGAAAGCTCGACGACGAAGTTTTCCTGAACATTTGATGATCGTAAATACACATGGTAGAAAGAAGAACTCCAGTGTTCCCTTACATAGAGCTCCTGAAATGGCTCATTGACCACATAGACACCCAAAAAAATTTGATTAACAATGACAATGGCGGGTGTGTCGGAGTGTTCCTTCCAGTGGAAGTCAAGAAATATTACAAACTTCAAGACCCTGAGGAGAAACTAAATATAGATTTCATTGTGAAATTCTACGAGTGCCATGACACCAGATGGTTGATGACCTCATGGTGGAGAGAAGATAAGAAGTACACCAACCAGAGAAACGGTTGGTACCAAACGACCAACTTAAGGGAGCCATACATCTACCTGATGGCTCTCATCTACCGATTGTATGGGAAGAAAGACTTCTCCATATTTTCAGAGGCATGGATGCCTCTAGCTTACACACTGGCCATTTCCTGGAGAGGCTTCAACTGGGGAGCCATCATTTCTAAGAAGATAAGCATCTGCATACAACAGGCTCAGACGTCGAAGGAAGGAGAGACACCAAACTTCTACAGGGATTCATACTTATTGGATGTCATGTGTGCCAAAAACATCTTTGTTGTCATGAACCTGAGATGGCACATCGCAGAACTCTCAATCCACGTATATTTCAGCATTTTATGGGAGAACAGATACAAAAAATCCTACTCCCTCATCTACGATGAATTCATCGCATGTATTTATTTTATTCTTTTCAATCAATAATGCTCGAGCCTATCAGCTGCGTCCAAAAAGATGATATCAAAGGTTGCCCACTGGTGTCTGGATGAGCGTGATACCTACATTTGAGTTTTTAGGGCCACTGGAGCACCTCATATCCTTCCAGGGCATGTTCCTGACCGACTAGTAGTGGGATAGATATGCTACCAAACCATCTTGCATGGCTACAATGCCACCATGATCAAAGATTAAAAAAAATGGGAATTTATACCCTATGGATTCCATGTAGGCTTCTACCTAGTGAAGGACACCGCTCAAGACAAGCAAGAGGGGTTGAGCCAATTGGAGTTCAGATTCTAGACCATTCAATTCCACAAGCATGACCCCAAGGTTATGGTCTTGAAACACACCTCGCAAGTGTTGTCCTGCTGGCCATACGCCCATGAAAAATTGGAATATGAAGTCTTCACATAAAATGCCCAAGACCGGGATGAGGTGGTGGCAAGGATGGTCGACCCCAAAATGACCAAGTTTAGAGCCATGAGCCTAAATGAACAAGCGACAATCCTAGAGAAATCGGCTCAAGAGACCCTCAAGGCCAAGCAAGAAATGATAGCAGCAAAATCCCCCCTGATACCCCCGGTGCTATACAGAGGTTTTCATATGAATGAAGACGTGCGGGAGAGAGGGTTTCTCATGATAGAATAGGTGCAACAGATAATTGATCAGTTGTAAGATGACCTAGACCTCACAAGAATGATGGGTTCCCCAGCCGATAACCTATATGGAAGCCAGACAGGCCCAAGCGGCCCTGAATTAATAGACATTGATGAAATTACTAGGTTAGATGACCCTGAATTCACAATTCCACCGGACGGATCACCGATAGGTGTTTCGACTCAGCCAGGGATAGTCGGAACATCAGGGAGAGAAAGTGCACCAAACCCCCTAAGCTAATTGATAAACATCTATGATGATGAATATATATCAGAGGTATCCATGGTGACCCCCATACGGATCGACGAGGAAAAGGAGTCGAAGAAGACATCTAACCCAGCTCCTGACACTCAAATTCAGGGTCTTACATAGAATGAACAGGAAATCAAGAGTGTCTTAGACACTGAGCTGCCTAATGCACTGAAGACCCAAGCCAACAGTCCAAAGGATGAGCTAGAGATGGTCGAACAAAAGGGAGAGGCGCCATGAAAAGAAATCGGCTTCTCAACGAATGATAATCAATTAAGTACCGAGCCTACCCTCGATGCCTCAATTTCAATCGATACTCAAATCCCTGATGAGAGACAAATAGAAGTTGGGCCTCTGGAACATAGGGAAGAAGTTCAATACCCCAGTATTGAACAAATATATACCATCAGGAGTCTGGGAAATACACTCACCTAGGGATATCAAAAAATCCCTGAACCCGTGGATGAAGTAGTTGACATACATGCCATCTCTTATGATCAAAAAAGGAAGATATCATCCAGAGAACCACCAAGAAGAGGAGGATCACCTTAGATCACTCCATCCTCATCACTACAGAGGAAAATCCGATCAACACGGAACATTCTAAGACATCTGAACTTATTGGCACAGGGATGGAAATCATAGATGCCACCCTAGACAGAGCTAAAAGAGATGAAGAGGAGTTGGTCATTTCCCTGAAGGAATTGGAACATTTGTGCCACTTGGAGAAATACTACCAAGACACCACACAGGTCGTAGTGTTCCTAAGGAGCGAATTCTAGGAGGCCTACAGAAAATTTACAGATGAGAGGCACCTATTCACTGAAAGGATAGTTGAGCTTCAGGAAGACACCCTCACGACACTTGCGACATGCAAAGATATGGAGTGGTGGTACGAGAAAGAAAAATAAGTCGTGGCGACAAGTATGGCGCGACAGTTCATGGAGCACCCGATCAAATCTTAGGCTATGTTACAACAGTTAGTGCCAGAATAGTCAAGTATCAGTAACAAGCAGTAGAGATAAGAGATAGTCACTCGTCCCTAATGGAACAACATATATTCACGTATGCCAAAACATGTGAGGATATCTTCATCAAGTGGTCAGAGTACGATAAGACTCACCCACTTAAGTGAGATCCTGAGATGACTCTTAGAAAGACTGATAGAAGAAAGCTCCATGTGGCGAGTTTTGTTTTACTTAGTTGCACTTTAATAGTTATTTTTAGTTAATAGTATTTTATAAATAGGAGGATCGACCTATTAGCAAAGTATGATGGTTGTTGCAAAGACCCTCATTTATTTTTTGTTAAGAACTATTTCAGAGATGCCTTTAATTGAGAAGTCCTTTTTCAGGACCGGAGATAAGTTTGTCTTTTTCATCAAATGCATGTATGATTGGATGTGGAGAAGAATTATTTCTTATTTCATCTCATGAATGGATGATGTAATGAGTAAGAGATACTAAATTTGTAGATAAGTTATCTGATTCAATGTTTTACAATTCTCGTCTTTAATGATGAAAATAAATCGTTGTGTTATTATGTGATTGATGATTAGAGTTGAATGAATTATTTTACTTGCCATCATTTATCGCATGCATGTTTTATTTTGATAAATTGTATCTCAGTCAGTAATGGGAATACATGCACAGTTAACGTATTAGTACTAGGCCTGTGGTAGACGATCATTGTCTACATGTTAGAGTGAAAGGGTTATCCCAAGCTCAGCCTTTTCTCCAGTAATTAAGTTTATTACCACTTTGTCATTTAGTTGGTTTATAACGGCTTTATCTTATACCAGTCCCACCTAAGATAAAACACACAAAAAAGAACATTCGAACTGAAGGAGAAAGCATTCCCAAGAAAACGTAAAGCCCATCCATTATTTTGGTCGGATTGCAAGATATGGAGAACCATTCCACTACTAAACATTGCAGAGCCTAATTGGGCCTCGGTGGCGGGTTTGGTTCCTGCTATTGAGCTAAAGGGATTTAGGACTCCTCAACAGAATCCATGGAACCCTGTTCCTTGCAGGAGAAGGTAATCGACCATTCACGGGATATTTTATTTTTTCATTGTCCTTAGGATTAATTTTGGTCCCTTCCACCCCTTGCAGATTGGTCTTAGGGGCCCGAATCCTATTTTATACATCAAATATTATGAAGGTAAGAGGATCATCATCGCAAGGAACAAAGTATTCCATGTTAACTTGGTCATTTTGGGAAGTGGAGGCCAACTTGTTTTTCACCAGAGGTAAAGGGGCTTTGCCAAATTTAGACAATTCCAGGTGATGTGTATATGAGTAACAATACTCGGGATCATGGAAGTCATGGAAAAAGTGGCACCAATCCACTTCATCAACCTATTGCCTAAGAGGAGGATTAGGAGGAAAAGGAGGCCTTGGCCTCGCAGGAACTATAAATTGTAATTCATTCACCTTTTGATTAAGGGAAAGTATTTGGTTGTTCATGTTCATTAACAACTTGATCATTTCATAACTTTCCCTTTATTCAATCCTCAATGTTTGGGCAAGTGGGGGTTCATACCGAGGACCCTCATTTTGAGGTACCTCATTCCTAGGCCTCCCATTAAAATGGGGGTGCGCTAAATATGAGGGAATCATGCCAGATTCCTCCATGTTTCTCTCAATTTCCATGGAGCTAACCTTGGTTGCATCTAAAGTTTGTATTGATTTATATTTCAATATATACTTTACATTTGGATTCATAGTGGTCAAGTAGTAATGGAAAAAATTATTCCCATATGGTTGGTAAGCAGTTGGGATCTTATTCAAGGTTAAGGTAAAGTGATAATTAAATTTTCGAATTTTCTCCCCTTCATGCATGGAGATGGTTGTGAAATACATGATTAGAGAAGCCACATCATCCACCCCTTGGAAATTTTTCTTGAATTATTTGACCATAGTGTCCCAATATGGGATAATATCATTGGGAAGCAAGTGATACCATATATTTTCTTCACCCTCAAAGGTTCTTACAAAAATTCTAATGATGACATCCAGAATTGTAATGTCCATAAGTGCTAATGTATCATAGAATTTTTGTATATGTTCCTCAGAATTCAGTGTACCAGCACCACTGAACTTAGGAAGCCTATTTGGGGAATTTGTAGGAATGTTCTGAAGAGGTTGGGGAAACCTCAAAGGAGTCTCGGGTTTCCATGGTATTTCCATCAGAAAAACTATGGGAGGAAAAACAACAGTTGTCAGAACAATGAGACGAACAACCTGAGAGTTAGTAACTATTGTTGCATTAACTAAAGCTTGATTTAGTAGGGGGCTTTGAAACGGAGAAGAGGAAGAGGGTGACTCATCTCACATGGTAGGTGTAACAAGTTTCTCTGGTTTCCCAGAATTATGTGTCTCTCTAATGTTTCCCTAGTTTTAGGATGTTTACACCCTGTCAACTTGAAATCGGATTAGGTAAGTACTTTAAGTACCGAAGATGTATCACACCAACAATCCTACTCTTTCTGACACAATGTTAAAATAATCCAACTTAAACGAAGCTTATTTTCATTCTTCTTGAAGTAGAAGGAAAAGTATGATAGATTTATATCTTCTCACATGAGTTCGAACAAGTGGGACCGGAAACTGACAAGGTAAGAGGAAAGGAACACTCGATGGTATTTATGACTCCCAGATGCAACAAAATTGCAAGGGAACTGAGCTATAATAAGTTCCAAAAAAAATACAAAGGATCATTGAAAGACCTTGCCACAAAATTCTATCAATAGATGGGAAAAGGACCCCAAAGAATTCAGGTCCAATACTCAATACAAGTTTGGGATACAAGCAAAACTAAAGAGATTTCCAAGTTCCCCAGTATGGTCGCCGGAAAAGGGACATGTTATAAGAAAAATATGTCCATTGGGAAAGATCCAACCTATTTGGATGTGAAGTGAATTACATCCTCTTTGATAGCTCGGCACAAGGCAGAGACTACCCGCACCTCAAATGGTCCTTCACCTGAGGTGGTAAGGAAGGGGAAAAAGGAAAGGTGAAAGACTTATGATAAGTATTTCTTAGGACCACCCACTCAGGGTGTTGTCCTCCCTCAACTTCTTGGATGGCCAAAATGGCATGGGGGGTGAAAATTAAGGACAATGGGATGAAAATAAGTTCACTTATTTTTATCACAACAAACTAAACAAAGTGAACAACGATTTGTTCGCTCCCTTAAATCCTTGGAAAATGGCCCAGAATGGGTTCCCCGGGTAAACCAAGGTCCTGGAAAATAGACCAGTGGATGCCTCAAGTAAAAAAAGTGAAAAATAAGGGGGAAAAGTGAGTTTAAAAGATACAGCCAAGTCTTTTCAGATGGCTGTAAATTGTGAACAAAAAGTTTTTCAAATCTTTTAAGGCAGGGAAACAAGCCTAGACTGGCTTGGTACTCCTCGGGGTGACCCAGAAAGTGATCCCAAAAAATGAGTTGTTATAGCTATGTTTAGGATATTATTTACATCTGCAATTTTCGTTCATGCACGAAGTGTTGACTGATAAAAGGTTTGACTTTAAAATGTATTTTATTTGTGAATTTTCATATTATTAACACATGCATTGGCTACCAAACTGTTTTGACGGTTATCACGATCAGGAAAACACCTATTATCCCATAACTGTGCCAACCAATATAAGAAGAGTAGTCTTAGTAGACCATGGTGATTAGGTTGAAGAGTTCCCCATGCAATTCAGAGAAGCAGGGATTAGCCGCTTCTCATTACTCACACTTTCAAGCTCTTAAAGTTGCTTGGATGGAAGAAG
The DNA here is from genome assembly GCA_010110895.2 of Picea sitchensis. Classification (NCBI taxonomy): domain Eukaryota; kingdom Viridiplantae; phylum Streptophyta; class Pinopsida; order Pinales; family Pinaceae; genus Picea; species Picea sitchensis. Next base: position 28,859 of record SNQJ01S0003860.1, read on the forward strand.
AATTCATGGGAAAAGGAAGAGGCCCAGGACCCCCCGTAAATGGATTTTTAGCTTACCTTACCCAAGTAGTGTGGTATCCCAACCAAGCTGAGCTATTCAACTCCTCGACTATGTGGTACTAAAGAAATACCACTCAATTTATACTAACTAGACAACTTCTAAGGGGCTTTTGATGAAGACTCCCTGGCTTTGACACTTAGTATTCTATGAAATTGAAATTGATTTAAATAAAGGAGAAGGCCCTCCACATCGCAAGGTCACGTCTCACTTTCGCAAGCGTGCCTCCTGGTCAATATATTGAAATCTATCTAAATATTTATACAAAAATAAGTAAATAATTTTGTGACATATTTGTCATGGCTAAATAGTATGTGTATGCATATAGCTAAATAAATAGGTTTTTTTTTTAATGTGTATGGGGCGGACCCATGCTTTGTTTTCGTGTTTTCTGTGGTTTTCTGAATGTTTTCGCTTATTGATTTTGCATGGGCCATTTTGGGGTAGCCACCTGTAGATTAGTATACGAGAAAATATACAATGAATAAAGATAATATCAACTAATTACAAGTAAATAGTTATACCATTCAACCCAAAGGAATGGGTTGAGGCTCTTTGCTAGTGGCAAAGACACCATATGCATGAAAGCCCCAACTGATTCCTTGTATGGGTATTTGAAGTTTACTTATCGAAATTCGAAACGATGATGATTATTTACGAAGAAAAAAATCATATTTTATAAACATAAATTTGTAAAAAACTAGTCAACATATCTACACAAGCAAAGCATATTGACATGGGTACATGTGAAAAAAAATTTAGAATGAGTGTAAGTGAGTTCAAGGTGAAAATGAGTGTGAATGGGTCGAATTACCGATCATATATGATGTTTTTTCTTCGTTTTCTGTTGGCATGTTTTACAGGCAGTGTATTCTTGTCATTGATGGCAAGTACAACAATGACGATGGCTTAAGTACAGGACGAATGTGCCAGGTGGGAATCGAAAGTATTTTGGGAAGACGCAGTAGAGAAATATCGATAAGATCAAAAGAGATAGTGCAGAGTATGCATGTTTTTCATTGATGGCAAAGATCACGACCAGCAGCGCAGGGATAATGGCATGGAAAAGGTAGGGAAGATCAGCAGTGATGATGAAATGGAAAGATTAGAAGCGTAACAATGAAGAGAAATAGTGATCATTGGATCCCATTCATAATTCCCGATGACCGTCAGATATGAATCCAGACAGGAGGGGCGAAAAGATGGAGGATAGATCTCGGGCGCTAGATCCAAGCGCAGGGTCCGACCATCGTTGGATCCAGGAGAACCTGCACATTCTTTAAAGTGCTAGGAGAAGCGGGCTTACAAAATCATGAAATAGGCACATCAACAAAGGTTTCAGATGCCGAGAGTTGGAGGATTCAAGATTCGAGACTCTTCATCACAGGAGTCCCGAAGTTGCGAAATGCGAAATGCCGAAATCTCGAATCAGACACAATGAAGGCTCGTGAATTTGTGAAATGATCCTGGTCGTTGAATCCTAGATGTTGGATCAAGGTTTTACCTAGACAGTTGATCAGGCACGACGAAGGCCCGTGAAGTTTCTAAATCACAATTCAGAGTGACACATGGCAGCCACTCGGGTCACGACACATCATCGAGTGACGCAAGCGTGACCTCACTCTGGGAGTTTTAGCTTCATCACTCCCCCAAAGTCTCGAAGTCTGAAGTCCTAGGGAAAAGGATAGTCGTCCAATCACCATGGATTGTGGACCATTGATCTAGAGAGTGAAGTGATTGTTTGATTGGAGAGTGGTCATATCTCGTGGTCACATTGTCGGGAGCTAGAGAGAAGAGCTATAGAAGCCAAGCTCTATTTCAGAGCTTGTGACATGGAGAGTCGAGACCACTCATCACAGAATCCTCAAAATGCGAAAGTGAGAAATACGTTTTTGAATAAGGTTGTGGTCACATCCAGTGGTCACATCTGCGGAGGATAGAGGAAGGAGCTAGTGCAACCAAGCTCCATTTTGGGGATCGCGAGTTGGAAGTGTCGAAACACTTCACCACAGGAATGTCGAAATGAGAAAATCACCTTTTGGTGTAGGTTTCATATACCAGAAGTTAGAGTGTCGAAACACTTCACCACAGAAATGCCGAAATGCGAAAAAAACCTTTTGGTGCAGGTTTCGGATACCGGGAATTGGAGCTGTCAAGGACACTCACGACAGAATCCCCGAAATGTGAAATGAAAAATGCATGTTCAGAATTGGCCCCTGGTCATAACCTATGGTCACATCGACGAAGGCTCAAGGGAGGAGCTAGCACGAAGCCAATCTCCACTTCGAAGATCGCGACTTGTTGAGTCGAGATGCCTCACAACAGGAATTGTTGAAATGTGAATCGTGAAAGTTCCTTCTGAACAGACGTGTGGTCACCACCTGAGGCCACATGTGAACAAAAAGGTGAAATGTGACAAAGGCATAAGGCTCAAGAGGTTCATAGTGTAACTGCCAAAAACCACTGATTGTTTCTACACAGAAAAATCAAAGAGGCCTCAGTGTGTTTTCCAGAGGAGTTGAAGAGTGTCAAGGCATCTGCCAGTGGAATGAAGATTGTTCATAGAGGCGATTGAAAGATGGAAGAGCGTTGAAGCCTATAACTGCAATAGAGAGGATGAGCTCGGCTATGATAGAGAAGACGAAGAGTCTTGACTGATAGACAGGCTAAGGAATCTCATCATAACACCCAGTCATGATGAATGCATGGGTATAACCACCAGAGAAACTGAGGAATTGCCATGATGATCAAGAAGAGGACTCGAAACAAGGAGAACATGCAGAACAAAGAGAGTTTGTTGATGCTCGAGGGAGTGAATCCATGGCAATGTGGAGTTGCAATGAATATCCCGATGCGGAGAACAATGGTTCCGTGAAGAGAATGCAGAAGAATTGCGCATATGACAGGCACAAGGTGCACAGAGACTATAAGAATGCAGAACAAAGAAGACATGGGTACTATTGTTGAGAGTGATTTAGGTGTGTAGAAGGAGGCAGAGTGCAGCAACTGAAATGCATAGAAGAGGAATGGTGCATAGAAGGGACATGGCATGCAGTGCATGAAAGGTAGAAGAACATAAAGCATAAGGAAGGGGTGCAGGAAGAGACCAATGCAGGTAGAGCATAGCATTGTAGCATAACAGTGATGAGACTGGTAAGCTATTGATGAACATTATATCACTGTAATTCGTTTCAGTAGAAAAGATTGATATTTAAGGGTGGTAGGGAGGTGCTAGGGAGGATTGTTGTCCTCAGAGGTTCAAGTTGGTGCTTGAACACAGGGATTTGTAGCTTCCATCTAGTTGCAACCAAAGAAACCAGGGTAGCAGGGAGGTGCAAGGGAGAACATTGGTTCTCTGATATATAGGTCGGTTCCTGTGTAACTGGAATTTGGTGCTTCCATCCAGTTGGTGCTAGAACTCTTAGGGAGTTGGTGCTTCCTTCTAGTGGGTGCTAGAGAAACTAGGGAGTTGGTGCTTCCTTATAGTGGGTGCTAGAGAAACTGGGGAGTTGGTGCTTCCTTCTAGTTGGTGCTAGAGAAACCAGGGAGTCGGTGCTTCCTTCTAGTGGGTTCTAGAGAATTCAGAGAGTTGGTGCTCTCAGCAAGTAGCAGCTTGCAAAATAGAGGTTGTAGCCTCATTATGAGTTGATTCTCATAAGTATGATAATGTACAGAATGTAAAGATTACTTATCATATAAAGAAGAAGAGGTTTTTACCCTTTATGGGT
>SNQJ01S0003860.1:58302-72003 GCA_010110895.2 Picea sitchensis
CAATATATAGGAGAGAATGGATTAGTTACTTGGATAAGAATGATCCCAAAATATCAGGGAATCTAGTACTTAGGTAACCATTCGAATTCCATCTCATCCTTCTAGAAGATTCCCTTCTAGAAGCTTCGAGAATTCATCTTTTTCCCTTCTTTAGAAAGAGTTCGCACCCTAGCAATACAACACAGTGCGAACTTCTCACACCCTGGATTAAGACAGCCTGCGAGAATCATGCATTCTCGCAGGCAACTATACTATCACCCTGCGAATAGTCCTCAAAAATGTGATTTCTGAAAAAAGATGAAGGCAACTTTTCTTAGGAAAAAGTTCTGATGAAAAGCCTGAAATACACCATCATCAATACATCATCATGATGACCAAAATTGTGGGTAACAATATTCTTTGACTTCCAATGGTTTTCCTTTAATGTCTTGGCAACTTCATCTATAAGAAAGGTTATCCCGGAGGTGAATACCTCTTGCAGCTACCAGAAACATCAACACTCCCTCTTAGCCAGGGAGGTATTCTCCATGATTTTTTTCCTCTAGTCCTCATAGCCTCCTAGGCTATGCCATGGTCACGTAGACCATGCTACTGGTAGCATCATCACGTCACATATGGATACACCTAATGTGGACCTTTTCTAGGGCCTCATCACCACTAGAATACATTGGGACATACTTGTCCATAGTTTGGCACTAGAACCTACTCGCCCGTAGTGTGGCACTATCATCTACTATCCTGTAGTGCATCATCAAGGACCTACTCTCCCATGATGTGTCCACTTGGTCTACTCCCAAGGGACGTGTCCACATGGTCTACTCCCAAGGGACATTGGGCACCAACCCAGTACAAATTATTAGTCCATAAATAAGTTTCATACTCAACTAACTCCATCAAGGATTATCATCATAAAAGAATGTCTCATGAAGATGAAACCATCATTACTCCCTCTCAACAAGGAAGGCATTCTCCGAGCATATATTGTACTATTATTGATATTCTTATATTATAGAAAATTTTCTCCATGAGCCTCATTAGCTATATTAATGATCCATCTCCACAACCATGTGTCTAACACCTCAGGTCATTCTTGTCCCATGAAAAGAATTATGACCACATCGGAGCCACATTCACCTCATAGTTGATCCTAGAATTTCCACATTCCCACATGATCATGAGCATATTTATAATGATCAAGATCAGTCCTGGAATGTACATATTCCCATAGGATCACTCTATGAATGCATTTAGCTCAATGCTATCAGACACATGAAATTGCACCTTGATTCTTCAGTCCATCGAAGACTACGTCGGGGCACATCTACTTTGGATGTATATGTTCCATATCTCCCATGTTCTACATCCTAGTATTGGGAGAAAGGTCTGCATGATTCTTATCAGGGCCACTCACCTTATCGTGAGTGTTATCCCTGATGCAATTCACACACATTGGAGGAATCCTCAGTCCATCGATAACAACGTAGCTTCAGTCCATCAAAGACTACATCAGGCTTTGAGTATTCATTCCATTGAAGACTACATCGGTCTTCGAGTATTCAGTCCATCGAAGACTATATCAGGGTCCCAAGCATTCATTCCATCAAGGAATACCCTGGGATCATTCCCACATGGTCAAGTTCATCTGACCAAGCTTGGAATGCCTACCTGATATCCTCCTAAAGATCTAGTAGCAACTCGAATCTTCAGTCTATCGAAGATTACATCTGGGCCTATTCCCACATGATCAAGTCTATCTTATCAATCTTGGAATATTGGCATGATGCATAAATCATCAACACTCCCCCAGGGAAACATTTTCATTCCTTCCAATCGTGTCTCGGATAGAGGCTTAGTATAAATGTTGGCTACTTGCTCAACTGTGGATATGCAATGGAGCCTCAGTGATCCTTCCTACACCATGTGTCTGACTAGAGACCATAAGTTTCCTTCATCAACCATCACTAAAGCTCCCTCTTAGAGCTATCCCTAGTGACATGCCTCTGAGGTAACCTGCCTGGAACAAGAAAAAAAGAACAACAACATTTCCATGGCAACCTCCATGGAATTTAACAATATAACCTTCCTAGAATAGACAACAAAACAAGAATATATTCTTGAGGGGAGATAAACAAATGAATCTCTAGTATTAAGTGTTTATTATAATGATCATAACTCCAATAGATAAAAAAAAACATAATATCGCAATGGTGCCATAACGGCTAGAGGCATATCAAAATAATCAAACCTGGAGGATGTGTTGTTCCTTTGAATGCACTGGATCCGATATCCCTATGGATATATGATTTGTTTATTGGAAAAAATTCCCTTCTTCTGCAAAACACCCTTAAGATAATGATACAATTTAAATATACAAGTAAATACCTTAGAAATTGTAGCACCATCTGGCAGCAGCGGCAAACCCTAAAACTTCAAGGTGCTCCAACTAGCCTGAAAAAATAAAATTGTGCAGTGGCAAGGTACAGGGACAAGCTGTAGTGTTGAACTACAATGGCAAGGTAAATCGCATGATATTCTTTCCATTGATTATATTGTTCTGAAGTAAACCAATCTATGATACCATGTTGAATTTTCGTTAATTACATTAACATTAGATTTACCATATCAATTTAAACATATTTTGCATGCTCGTTTCTCCATAGGTGATGTTGCACCATCACCACCCAACCATAGGAACTTATTCGTGCCACCCCCAAGCATAACATATACATCCTGGGAAACCCTTCTACATAAGGAGAGAAATCCCATCAACCTTATTATAGAGAATATCCTTGCTAAGATAAAATAAACAAGAACAAGCTCACTAGAGAAAACCACAAAGAAGATAACCCAACAACATAGATGTAACACATCCTAGACAGAGAGATAGGGTGTCTAGCCTCCACTAGCATACCACCAAGAGATCACCAATGCATATGTAGCTCACTCTATCCAAAGCGCTAGAGTGGTTGGCATCCACCAACATATCACCAAGACCAAAGGAGATAGACCCTCCATATGCGCCCTTCTTCCTTCTGCAGTTGCAGCTACAATTGCAGCTCTCTCCACCAAAATTGTGTTATATATCCATTAGAGAGTGTGCCAAATGATCAAGGAATCATCTTATTTATACTAATTTCTCTAGTGAATTTTTTGGCAGGGCTAACCTGACTTTCTGGAAAATATATTTTCTATTTATCTTTTTCTTCTGGAGTCGACTTTACTTCTGGAGCATTATAATTCTTATTTATTATTTTATGTGAGGATGACTTCTCTTCTGGGATCTTCTATGAATTCCAATGGTTTTCCTTTAAGGTCTTGGAAACTTCATCTATAAAAAAGGTTATCTCGGAGGTGAATACCTCTCGTAGCTACCAGAAACATCAACAAATATGTCATTGTCTTGACTCTGCAAAAAAATCCTAGTTAGAACTGAAAACTAATTCAGAAATCCAATAAGAATTAACAGACTATCAAAAACAAATGATCAACCTTTTGAATCATGTCAACAATCTATTCTTCTTGGTCCTTCTTATTTCCACCTTCAGTAAGACCCTTCTATCAACAAGAAAATCCCATCCTTTGAGTGATTTAAAAATGAATGAAGTAGTAATATAATCTCACTTTAGAATAAGAGGAAGTTTGTGCTTCTCTCCTCTCCCTCTTTTGCTTGTCACTAAAGTCCTTCTTTTATTCTCCAAAAGTAGTTTTGGGTAGTTCCAACTACTTTTAGTTAAGTTACTTAAGTAAATTTTAGTTAGATAGGGACAATTTATAAATAAATATTAATAATGTTAAGGGTATAATAAATACTAACTAATAGGTGGGGGGGACCCTCTATGTATCCTTATTTTTCTCACACTCTTCCTCCATAGATAAATATGCATCCCATGACATTCAAAATTTCATAACATATAAATATTCAATCAACCCATAATAAAGTATTCCAAAGAACACTTATGGCTGCCAAATGTCGAATGTGTGTGTGTGTGTGTGTGTGTGTGTGTGTGTGTGTGTGTGTGTGTGTGTGTGTGTGTGTGTGTGTGTGTGTGTGTGTGTGTGTGCTTGCATGTGTGTGAGCACATGCATGTGCACTCAAAAATAATAAGTCATTCTTCTACCCAAAAAGAATTGTTGTTCAAAATATCTCATGTTGTATATATGTGGCTCCCAAATGTTGAATGTGTCTATTATTGTGTGGGGAAGTGTGGGTGTAGACACATACGCTCAATAATAATGAGCCACTACTATCCAAAAAATAATTTTTATTCAAATTATCTCATGTCCAAAAATAATTGAATTATGTCCCAACAGTCAAAAGCCATTCTACTATCCAAAAATAATTTTTGTTCAAATTATCTCATGTCCAAAAATAATTGAATTATGTCCCAACAGTCAAATCAAAATAAACATGACAAAATAAAAAATCATACTTTTTATGTGAGGCAGTTTTCCTCTATCCACTATATTTAGAATCTACCACTTTGAGCACCTATGAATATGCCTTGATATGAATTTTACCTTTGACTGATGATGCCTCTGGGTGCATGTCTCCAAAATAGATGTATCTTTCTTCATGTGAAGGTGTCTCGGGTTGGTGAGACTTAGCAGAATTGACCAATTGTTTTCTTTTACTAGGTTCAAGTTATTGAGAAATAGACTTAAGTATTTTTAAGGGATGATTTGAATGAGCTTGTGATGTCACTGATGCGATGTGTTAAGTTGGTTTCTTAAGAGGAGGAGGAGGCAATTGCAAATACAATGTGGACCATCCATCAAAATGAGTTTGGGGAGAATGTACAACATCATTCCAACCATAATTCACAGGAATTTCTTGTGATAAGAATACATGTGGTTGCACTAGTATGCCAAAAATTCTAGGATGATGAAGTAATGGTGGTATTTAAAGTGAAGGATGAGGTTGGAAGGCTCTTTTCCCATATAGGTTCAAGAAACATGCATACAAAAGTTGATTGAATTCTTCAGAGTTTGCATCAAAGTGAATGGAGAATTTTAACCTCGTGTTTCCTCTTTGCCAAAAATAATTTGGCGCCCATTCTCTATTTCCTCCGCCATAGTTTCCTCTACTGAAAACGCTCATCTATAACCATGATAATCTGATTATCATAACTATAAAGTAATTGTAATATAGAACATCTAATAAAATTTATTTAAATGATTAGATTGGCTCTGACCTGACACAACCATAATACATAAATGGGAAATGAAAAGAGATAAAGTGAATCAGGGACAGAAGCATAATACTCATCAACTACATCCAATATACAAGTCTGCAATCCATGAATTTTTTATCATTATCAAAATAAATATGCCCATCTTTCATTCAAAATCCATAACAAATATTTTCAAGATAATAAAACTATGTCTCTTTCTTTATGCTTTATCATGTTGAACATATCCAAGAATCCTCTTTTATATAAGTGGGACTAAAAAAAAATGGTTAAGGGAAATAAATGACAAGGATTTTTATGGAATATTTTATGAAAAGTTAAATTGATGAAGGAAATTGAACTTATATAACAATAAAATTCAACATGTTTCCATTATCATTATCTGATTGTATTTTTTCTAGCCAGACATTATAGAAATGTTCCCAAGTTGCAATCAATCATCCATAACTGATATAACAAAAACTTCACTTTTAAATTATATAGACAGGGAATTGACGAGAACAAGAAATTAATGAATGGAATTTTGAGGAATAACTTGTGAAAAATGAGATTGATGAAGGGAAATGGAGTTTATATAATTATCCTTTTTATTTTTCATCACCCTTTTATCAACAGGAACCATTGAATGTAGTTGTTTCATAAGTTGGTCATCATTTATACACTTACAGAAATTGAATCTACTTTCTCTTCAATCATCAAATAATGCTTTCACATTATACTCACAATACTTCTCATCAACATTGCCAACCATCGTAACAATGAAGCATGCTGACCCTATCATTGTTTATTTTCTAAATGAAAACCACAATCAAAACCCTTAATAAATTGTGGATATGTCCAAGCAAACCATTGTCAAGCATATAGCACATATGAGATTTAGGGTTTGAATTTTATTTTTTTTGAAATGGGTTTTGAAATCAATAGCTGGGATATATTCACTGATAGTTAAAACAAATAGAGAGGTCAGGTTCATCACTCAATCCTTTTCTTTTAAAATTTTCTTTAATATACGAACTTGGTTACGAATCCTGTGAACCCAATAGCTAGGAAATGAGACAGGGTATCGTGGCATAGGCCATATGAAATAAACAACTCCAACTAACCTTCGAACTAGCCTTTAAATATTATATCTCAACCAAGTTACAAATTCCAAAAACCAAGTTACAAATTCCAAAAACCAAGTTATGGTTCAAACTGAAACCTGGGTAATACCCAAGGGTAAAATAGTGGCATGGTTTGGTAACTTCTCTTCCTATGGGAAGGAAAGAACGCTTATATAATCAGAGAACCTAAAACCCAAAATACTTCGGGTGAAAATGGTTATTAGCTCAAGCCATATGATAAAATTTTGAACAAACCAAACATGCCATCATTGTGTAAGGATGGTGGGTATTTCTCGATATGCTTTAGAGGTTTCGAGTTCGAACCTCAAATGTAAACAGAAACTGTAACCAAAATTATTTTTTGACACAAAACGAAAAGGAAAGTGGGATAATGAATGAAGGGAGTGCAGCTCAGAACTATTTTATTTTTTTACAATAAAATGATAAGAGGGGAAAGAAAAAATATATGCAACAACAATGCCAAACTAGAGCAAAATTGGAGCCCAAAAAAACCATTTTACGACAAATTTTGCAGTTATTTGTAAAACAAATTGAAACATCGTATCTTTGCAAAATGGTGCATTATAGAACAGGATTGAATAAAATATGTTACCCAAAACCACCAATATTTGAGCTATGTGGACCAATTCATTACCACGACAGAAAAAATAAAAGACTTGGGTGCATAATGCCAAAACCCAAGTGAAATGAGGGTGACAAAACCCACGTATTGGTGAATTAAATGCATGTCAATCACCACTATGTTTCCATTACTTTCAAGAGGTAAAACCTTCACCAAATCAGCAAAACTTTCTAATACAACCAATACAACAACCAATCACAACATGCCTCTGGGGAAGGGGACCACATGCCATGTCAATTGGCATAAATGTTTACAAGATTATGGCTTAAAACTTATGGTCAACTTTCATCACATTTAAACAAAAATCAATTCTGAAGGAAACAATGTCATTCAATAACACAGTTCAATATACCATATGCATTGTGCAGTGTTAAACTTTGCCAATATAACCACAATTTCCACCTTTCAAAAATAACTAATTATTGTATATGTGAGATTGATACTAAAATATATAGTGCAAAGTTGTTTAATATAGTTGAATACCATTGCATGTGGGATGTTGTAATATAATTGAACCACTTTTTCAAGTGAAGAGGCAATACCTATAACTTGCAATAAGACTTTGTATATGTCATGGAAACCTTTGTCACATGCCACCAACTTTTGATAATGTAACTACCCAAATCATAACCATTAGCATATGTATATACCATGGGACAATCATTTATTTTGATGAAAGTATGGAAAAACATTTTTAATTTTTTCCAACCACCATAATTGTTAATAACCTGAATAGATCTAGAGATAAATCTCAAAATAACCAAACATGTCAACAAGAATAATCCAAACCATTCACCAAAATATTGAACACAAGAAATAGTCAAAACCCTTGAGGTAGGGTAACACCATATATTAATCCTTAAGGAAGGATAAAACTCCTCAAGCAATGTTTGATACATTCACCATATTCTTAACTATATCTCATTACATTGCTTACACTTCTTTATACAACGCTCTCTATCTCATATGAACCTTCTAGAGAGCCTTCTCACATTTATTACATTTAACTACCATAGTGGGCATTTATTAATATAGTGGACCTAGTCCACCTTACATTGAATGACAACATTCTCATATATTAAATTACTTCCACTAATAATACATAACCACATTCCCATTGGGTACCTCCCTAGGTAGCCCATATTACCTCCCTAGATATACTACACTCCATCCCCCTTCACATGTCTCATCCTCGAAACATGAGAAGAAACCATACAGTATGACCGGCTAAGTAATGTATCCAACTTGTACCAAGTACGACCATCCATCCATCGCAATGGAAGTTGAACATGATGTCCATCTACTTCCTTGACACCCTGATCTTGCTCTGCATCATGTCAGGGTTTCCATGGGATTGTTTCTGTAGCTTGAGCTCTTCCCATAGTGTTGTTATAGTCCTCCATGCACCTCTTGATTGGTTTCCTTTATGGTGCCCTTCTGGTGCATAAATGTGTTGATGCACATGCCTTTGCCTTGATGAATGTTGTCTCTATATGATGTGGATGGTGATATACAACAACTGTAGGAATCTATTATTTTTTCTTCAAATCTGCAACACTTTGTGCCTTTGAGTCAACAACCTCCTTAGATTCCTGATTATGTCATTCATGTAGTTTTGTTTCATCTCCTTCTGTAGACTCTTCCTATGATTCAACGTCAGACTCAACAATAACTTCTTCGTTAGCTTCCATAGGCCCATCTTTATTACTAAGAGACACATCCTGTAATGTAATTTTCTTTTTCTTGTACCAAATATTTAGAAACTTATTTTGCACATTAATATTAATGGTACCCACTGATTATATCCAAGGATATCCCAAAACAATTTCTTCATCACCCATATCTAGAGCCTCAAAATCTGAATGCAACACATATTTATCCATACTGAGCTTCAAATATTTAAAAATTTTAACATTTTCACTTGCAACCTGTGTGCTTTGAATATTCTTTGTCGGAACTTGCAATCTATTAACCAACTGAATATTGATAAAATTTTGTCTGCAACTAGGGTTAATAGAAACAATGACATTTTCTTTATGAATACAACCATGAACTTGTAATATAGATTTTCCACATGAAAATAAACTCTTGGTGATGTCTTTATCCTTAATCTGTGTATGAGAACACTTGTCTAAAAGTAATTTTTCAAGTGATTCCTTGGAAAGTGACATCCACTCAGAATGGTGAAAGGATTTCCACCATATGAGAGCATCACCTTTGAAACCCTAGACTACAAAATATTTTCACTTCTCTTTCCATAATGACCTGTGAGATTGTATAAATTATTCAATACTAGGGCCATCATCTCTTCCAGTAAAAAACATAATCCTTGGAACAAATCTTCAACAAAATCTAGGGTGTTGAAATAACTTACTGCAGAAAATCACGGCTTTTTCGGAAAACCCTGAAAAACTGCTAAATTTAAAATGCTCATAACTTTACTTCCCAAACTTCGTTTCGGCTGATATTTTTATAAATTGGGTATTTTTCCTAGAGGTAATAAAATATACAATTTTTTTTGCCAAATTCATCTAAAGAATATTCATATTTGAACCTGAAGTGCACTACCCTTTTTTCCCTAGAAAAAATACGAAAAAAGAGAAAAACATTATTTCCTTCTTTGGCCAAGGAAAGTGCTTTGATACCAATTGTTAAGAACCTCAATAGATATAGAGATAAATCTCAAAATAGCCAAGAATCTCAACAAGAATAATCCAAACCATTCACCAAAATATTGAACACAAGAAATAGTCAAAACCCTTGAGGTAGGGTAACACCATATATTAATCCTTAAGGAAGGATAACACTCCTCAAGAAATGCTTGATACATTCACCCTATTCTTCACTATATCTCATTACATTGCTTACACTTATTTATATATCACTCTCTATCTCCTAGGAACCTTCTAGAGAGCCTTATCACATTTATTACATTTAACTACCATAGTGGGCTTTTATTAATATAGTGGACCTAGTCCACCTTACATTGAATGACCACATTCTCATATATTAAATGACTTCCATTAATAATACATAAACTCATTCCCATTGGGTACCTCCCTAAATTTATCTCTAGATTTATTCAGGTTCTTAACAAAAACTTTAACAATCATATATATAAATTCATATTGTGATCATGGATGCAGTGAGATGCCTCAACAAATTGAAAGTAAAACTGAATGATGCCATTGACTTTCGAGAACATATGCAGATTTAGTGCATTATCATTCTTTTTATTTTTCTCACTAGGTGGTCCCACTTAATAGTTATATTTATTAATAGGTTTTTTTAATATGCCTTCCAACAATTTGTGGGCTAGTGGCTAGTGGCAATTTTGTGAGTCAACAAGTCTGATTACTTGAATATTGTTAAATGCAAACATAGCATTTCCATGTATAGCATGTGCATGAATGGCTATGCTTTTGGAAACTTTAACAAGAAAATTGTTTTATATATCGACAGTCGTCCATGAACTCATGGGAACATCGCAGGGTTCATAAATAGTTGCAGGTCCTCATTATTTTGGGAAAATTGTTCCTTTGAGTAACACTCAAATGACAAATTTATTTATGAAAAGGAAGGCATCCATATTTTTTGTTGTGCATGAAAGGCATAGTTTTTCTCCTGGTGATGAGTTGCTAATAAACTATAAATTTCGTATACCACCAATTGCTCATCAAAAATGCCTTGCATTGGGTCTACCTTTAGACATCCCCTTGGGGCATAAAAAAAAGATGATTGAATAATTGTATTTTTGGATTTTCAATGGGACTAATGTAAATGTATTGCTTAATTCAACACTAGTTTTATAAAATAGTTGGTTGCATGTTACAATCTTTACATCAAAGATGGGTGCTAAGCAACCTATAACTTCTACACATAGACTTTTCTTTATTTTATTTATTGATTTTTCTTAATATTTTTTATGTTTTTATATATTAATAATGAACCTTAGACATTATAAGCCTTGCACACTAGGGATTGTATTAGGGCATTATATGGTCCACATGTGAAAAATAATGTATTTTCCCTTAAATTTGATGCTTTATGGATACTTCATGATGCAAAGGGCCCTATGATATCAAATAGGCTCACAAAGGGAATATGGGAGGCATCACTTAGTTAAGGATCTCTTAGGATTAATTGTGGAGGACAAATGATAGTTGTATATTAGTTATTTGATAATACATATGTATTAATCAAATGATTTTGATTACATGATTAAAAAAATGAGAATGAATATTAGTAATTGTAGAATTTACATAAAACACTAATGTCATAGGATGCATGCACATTATGTAAAATTAAAATTTTTGGGAGGGAAAGCATCATATGTCCATGTTTAATAATGACTTTATGTCAAATTTAATTTTGTATTAAAAAACATGGTGGAGGTTGGGACTCCATAAACCAATTAATTAAATTCATCATTTCCAAATCATTTATCATTGTGTTTCATCTTTACAATATTTTTAAATAGTTTACATAGACTCATCTTTGATGTAATTTCATGCATCTATAGATCTATTTCTATGGATTCGAAATATATATTTTTACAAAAATGTTATTATTTCATGAATTGCATGTATTTATAGATATAGTTTTATTAATTCCAAATAGATATTAAAAATATTATAAAAATGTTATTGTTTCTTATTATTTTAATATTTTTCATGTAACATGTATCATAATTTAAAAATACATTCCTATGCTTTTGCAATAAAATTTTAACACAATCATTTTTAAAAATTTGACATTTTCTCCTACAAACTAAAAAAACATATTGATTCTAATAAAACCTTTATTAATTTTTATTATTAATAATATAAAGTGAGGTGCATTTTATATTTTAATATGACACGTGGCATAAGTCATCCCAATATAATAATTGAACCCAAAAAAAAAAAAACATCCCAATATGGAAGATATGTGTACCATCACTACTCATAAATATAACAATTATAACTGTAATTATGAAAAATTATTATAATTTTATCAATAAATAAATGAGAAAATGACATTTCATAAAAGTATTTTTTCTTTGTAAACATATTATATCTTGTTGGAAATTAAACAATTCGTCTTGAAGGTTAATTTAATATTATATGGCATTAATAGTTTAATATTTCACAATTACAATCAAAAGTAAATGATTTCATAAAACTAAAGTTAAACATTATATGGAAAATCTAAATTCTTATGAGTGATACATCTTAAATTTAATTTAAAAACAAAGAAATTGTTAGCGTACATGTTATACATTTTATAAATCAAACAACAAAATCAACATGATTTAAAAAACACAATATGCATATGTGATATATTGTTTATAGCACACCATTGCAATTGAAATCGCACCAGAGTGGTTGTTACGTAAAAATGCATGGAGAAACAGTTCAATTCACAAAGTACTATGCAATCTTCCACTATTAAAGTTTTGCGGAGGTTTTTCTTTGTGGAGGAAAAAAACTAGACCACTCTTCGGTGCCACTCATAATTTAGAACATAGACTTGATCCTCTACCACTTCCTTAGCGCTCTGCCTTGCATATACTTATCCACGGGCCGCTCGACTATCTCCAAGATATCGTTGTCGTCATTCATGTAGCCATAATCTGAATTGGTGTCAATTTGTTTGTAAATCACATAACTACACCTCCTCTTCTACGCCTCAAGGGGGATTGTTGAATAACTCTTTGGGGATGGGGATGATTTTTTTAGCCAGAAATTATCTGTAACTCGGGCCCTTGCCTAATCCAGTAGGATCCAAGAATGCTCACAGAGGTCTAGGAGGATCGAGAACACTCATAGAGGCCTAGAAGGGATCATATATGCTCAAAGTTTGATCGTCTCAATTGATCTTGAAAAAATATGCCATTGTGTATCTCTCGTCACAATCTTTGCAACGATCCAAAAATCATATCAAACAAAGTCTGTATGAAAAAGTTATGGATGGTCAAAGTTTAGGTCAACTAGGGAAAAATTCAACCTTGAAGAGATATGTGGCAAGCTCAAAGAGAGACATGCAGTAGGCTCACAGGTTGACAAGTGGTAGCTCTAGATGTTGACAAGTGGTAGCTCCAAGTATTGACAAGTGGCAGGTGACATGGCTCTGTATGGAACATGAGGTCTAATTACAGATTGACATGTGGTATTCATAATCCAATGAGAGGGTGCAAAGTGGCATCCTCCCATTGGCCATTATGGTTAAAGTGTATTAAAAGTTTGTATATTCAATGGCGATCAAACCCGCGACCTCCATAAACCTTACCAAGACTCCATTACGATCACTCCATCGCTTATGACTTAATACTTTTTTGTTACCATAAACCTTACCAAGACTCCATTACCATTACTCCATCACTTATGACTTAATAATTGTATGTTAAACATTTTATAAGAGTAGGTTTAAAGGTATAGTCCATGGGGAAAAGGGCCAAGGGCTAAACCATTGACCCTTGGTTATGTGTAATACATGTAACCATAGCCTTAGATACATGGAAGTGATAACGAAATATGCCAACGAATATGTAACAAATACCAAACTATATATAACATATGGTTTCATTGTATGTAAAAACGTAGAGTCTGTAGGCTTGAACCCCAGACCTCCCACCAAACAATGCCAACGTTTTAACACTAGCGTGCCAACCATTGTACCAAATTGTTGAGTTTTTATAGACGACTGGATGTATTATATTTAAGTTACAACTAATTATTGTGGGAATAAAGGAAGTCGAGTGGGGCTCGACCGTCCCCCCCCCCCC
>SNQJ01S0003860.1:72008-86251 GCA_010110895.2 Picea sitchensis
TCCCCTATATGACTAGCGATTTACACCAATGTAACACACATCATACTTATGTGCTAAAATATATGCTAATAGTATTTTGAAGCCAAGTTTGTATTATTTTTTGGGAGATATAGGGTATTTATATTCATCGGAATTTATTTTCTGAGACGAAGACGATGGTGACAATCTTATCACTCATTTGTAAGCCATAAATATGGAAATTTGGGATTTGTGAGCTGTAATAGAGCCATTGGGTACTTGTAAGAGAAATATGTAGTATTTATAGTCATTAGATTCGGTTTTCCGAGGCGGTGCCGAAATTGACATTTGTATTTGCAATTAAGCAACAGTGGAAAAGGTCATTGTAAAATCACAAGAATTTGAACATTAATAAAGAGGTCTCCTAATTGGAAGCAGACTCGTAGACGTATCCCAAATTGTGTGAACTTCGTTAACAACTATTGTGTTATGTGGTTCTTATTATTGTTTTCATGTTGATTTTGTATTTGCGTATGTAATATGGATTATGAAAGTTATGATCACCAGTTAAAGTGTTTGGTTAATTAAGATAAATCACTTCCATTCTATAAGCATTATCACATAAAATATTCATGGAATAAGAAAGTGGTATTGAACTTAGTGATATTTCAGATCAAGTGTCATATGGGTTCTATCCATTTTCGTATCAAGTGGTATTAGAGAAAGTTTGATAGGTGAATGCTTACAAGGGATAAACACAAGCATGGTGAAGGAAACATTGAGGATTATAATCTTGAAATTGGTTCAAGGAGATTCACTTGAAGAGAAGAGATGGCTTCACCAAGGAAAATAGGTCCTTATGAATCTGAAGATGATTTCTTCAGTTCCTTTAATCATATGAAGGAAATGGTGGAAGAGCTCTACAGTGAGAGAGGATTATGAAAAGGAGAAAGTTGTGGACATGTTATGAAAGAAAATTATATTCCTCCTTCTCCACCTCCTTCAATACCTCCTTCTTCGCCTCCTTCCACACCTTCACCTCCTTAAACTCCTTCCACTTCTCCACCCTCATCTCCTCGTAAGAAAAATTCTTCAAAGAAGACATTGTTAAAGTTGGATGTCAAGTTTGACTTACCCATGTGTAATTTTGATACTAATGCAAAGAAGATAGACAATTGGATTTGACAAATGAAAGTTTATTGTCATATTTAGGAGATTGATGAAGACGAGGTCCGTCAGATAGTTGGATTAGGTTGATGGAAAGTTGTTCTAGACTATTGGTTTTCATTGATGTCAACCCTTGGAGAGTGATATTGTAGATTTATTTCAACCCTTAGTGATTGATGTCAACCCTTGGAGAAGTTTGGTAACACAAAGGCATGGGAAAGGGACGCGAGTCTATTTAAGGTATAAAGGCATGAAGATCAGTGAATTTATAGGTAATAATATTCTAAATGGATAGTATATGTCATACCATTTCCGGTGATATGTGGAACGTCGCATAACTCCTCACGGTTATAGAGTTATGGCCATATGAAGTTGGAGAACCCTCATGAGTTATCTAGAAGCCCCTAGAAGGTCAAAGAAGTCAATTATTCTAGAATCTCCTAGAAGAAGTGTACTAGTCAAATTGATGGTAAATAGGAGTTAATCATGGGTATAGTGTTGACTAATAAATAAATTAAATAATAAAGTGGTTGCAACAAGAAGTTAGTTAAGGGGAAAGAAGTTATGAATTGACTAATTATAGAAAAGTTAGTTGCAACAAGAAGTTGTGAGTAGATATAAATTATTTAAAAAATAAAGTAGTCAAAGTGGTTGCAAAGAGAAATTATTTCAATAATAAAGTGGTTGCAACAAGAAGTGGTGAGTTTACTATTTATGGATAAGTCAAAGTGGTTGCAAAAGAAATTAATTAAATAATTAGGTTAGTTGCAACTAGGAGTGGAGAACTTACTACTTGTGGAAATTGGTTAAGTTAAGTGGACAAAGTGGTTAAGTTAAGTGGAAAAAGTGGTTAAGTGGAAAAAGTGGCTAAGTGGACAAAGTGGTTAAGTGGAAAAAAGTTGATACTTCTAGAGGAAGCTACTTGGAGAGTATAAATAAGAGAGAAAGGGTCTCCCATTAACACCTATTGAATATCATTGAATATCTATTTTGTGAAAGGTTGTTTGGGCAGGTACTATTGATAAATACAAAGTGTGGCAGAAAAAGTGCGGAAGAAAAATCACGACAAAAAAGTGTGGCAAGAAAAGTGAAATAGAAAAATCGCGATAGGAAAAGTGTGGAAGAAAAAGTACGACAGAAAAATCATGGCAAGAAAAGTGTGGAAGAAAAATCACGACAACTAAAGTGCGTCAGAAAAAGTGTGTAATATTCCATATATAAAAAGTATGCAGAACAAAAATAAAATGATAGAAAAGGCAGATGAACAACAATATAACCAGAATAACACCACAATAATACTGAAATGATAACAGAATAACACCAGAAAGAGCACTTCGATTACTAAGAGCAACGTTCACGGGCCTCTTCGAGGGGGAAACCTCCAGTTGAGTAGAGCTCTATTACAATAATATCCAAGTTAGGGTTCTCATACCCTCGACTCCTATTTATACTAAATATGTCTATCAAGAGAACCATCTAGACGAAGATCCTTCTAGAAGCGGAAGATTCTATTTGGTCTTCTTACATTCAATTTATTCTACCTTATTGCAAGGCCTTATTAATATTGACCTATATTACATCGGAATACATTGTTCTACCTACATAAGGGGTTAGGTACCTAACATGTCCACTCCCTTAAAAATAGCCTTGTCCTCAAGGCTTGAGATATGGAAATTGTTGCAGAATGGTAGTTGGTTTCCAAGTGGGATCTGCTAGAGTTGTATCTTTCCACTGGACTAACACTTCCTTGATGGTTCTCTAACAAAGGCGATGCTCATGTTGGTCCAAAGATGCTTGTGGTTGTAGCCAAATGGATCCTTCTTCATCCAACTCGGGAAGATTGGTTTGAGTTTGGCACTTAGTTCCAATCACCTTCTTCAAGCATGAAACATGAAAAACAAGATGTATCTTAGAATGATTGGGCAAAGCTAACTAATAGGCCACTTGTCCCACACGCTTGAGAACTGTATAAGGACCATAAAATTTGGGCGCTAGCTTTTGACAATGGTCGGCCTTGAGGGAATTTTTCTTGTAAGGTTGTAGCCGAAGAAACACCTGATCCCCTTCTCCAAATTGACATTCAAAGCGACCTTGATATGCTTGTTGCTTCATGCAATTTTGAGCCATGACAAAATTCTCTTTGAGGGTACGGAGAATAGCCTCTCGAATTGTAAGTGTTTGGTCAATCGCTTGGACCCTCAAGACACCTGGTAAATATGAGAGAACTGAAGATGGATTTTGTCCATAGACCACTTCAAAAGGAGTCTTGCATGTAGTTGTATGGTATTAAGTGTTGTACCA
Source organism: Picea sitchensis (assembly GCA_010110895.2). Classification (NCBI taxonomy): domain Eukaryota; kingdom Viridiplantae; phylum Streptophyta; class Pinopsida; order Pinales; family Pinaceae; genus Picea; species Picea sitchensis. The sequence goes on from SNQJ01S0003860.1 coordinate 75,435, forward strand.
CCATTCAGCTAGGGGTAACCATTAAGCCCACTGATTTTGCTTTTCTGATGCAAAACACCTTAGATATGTTTCCAAACACTTGTTGACAACTTCAGTTTGACCATCCATCTGGGGATGATAAGTTGTGTTGAGATGCAATTGGGTTCCTTGTATCTTGAATATTTCTTGCCAAAAATTGCTAGTGAAAGTTGGGTCATGATTAGAAACAATAGAATGTGGCATTCCATGAAGCTTGAAGACCTGATCCATGAAAATTTGAGCCACTATGGATGTTTTAAATGGGTGTTGAAGAGAAAAGAAATGAGCATACTTGGAAAGGCGATCAACTACCACCATGATGACTAATTTATTGCTCGATTTAGGTAAGCCTGTAATAAAATCCATAGAGATATCCCTCCAAATAGCTGGTGGAATTGGAAGTGGTTGCAGTGTGCCCAGAGATTTGACGGTTTCTCCCTTGTTGCGTTGACACACATCACATTCGGCCACAAAATTATGAACGTCTTGTTTCATACCATCCCAGAAAAAAGAATATTTGACCCTATCATAGGTTTTGGTAAACCCAAAGTGCCTAGTTGTGGGTGTACCATGAAGCTCAGAAAGCACTGTGGATTTAATTTTTGACTATTTACTTAAATACAAATGGCCTTTGTATTGAAGCTCATCCTAGAGCCATGAGTACCCTAGGGAAACTAGAGAATTGGATTGCAATTGCTGTATCAGATGCGAACTTTTGGGATCATGTAGCCATTCTTGGAAAACGAATTGGAGCCAATCTATTACAATGAAGGAGAGAGAAAAAAGGGAGCCTTCATCTTCATATTTTTGAGAAAGTGTATCGGCTACCACATTGATTTGCCTTTCTTGTAAATGATCTCATAATCATATCCAAATAGCTTAGTCACCCATTTTTGTTTCTCTGGGGAGGAAATGCGTTGTTCCAGAAAATACTTGAGGCTTTGATGGTCTGTCTTAATTTGGAAGCGTTGCCCCAATAGATAAGGGTGCCACAAATCAACGGCATGCAAAATAGCCAACATTTCCTTTTCATAGATTGATTTTCCCAAATTTCGTTCAGACATTTGTTTGTTGGTAAAGGCCAAAGGCCAACCCTCTTGCATAAGGGAAACACCAATACCTTTCCCTGAAGCATCACATTCCAGGACAAAGGTCTTTGTGAAATCAGGAAGGGCCAGGCTTGGAGTGGTGCACATGGCCATCTTCAAGGTTTGAAAAGCCTGAGCAGCTATTGGGGTCCAAGTGAAAGAATTATTTTTAAGGAGTGATGTGAGAAGTGTCGCAATATTTCCATAATTCTTAACAAACTTGCGATAATAACCTATTAGGCCCAGAAATCCTCGCACGATTTTGAGAGTCTTTGGGTGAGGAAAATATTGCATAGCTTCAATATTTTTAGGATCCACCCTGACGTCATTCTTGCCAATAAGATGGCCCAATTACTCGACTTCTGAGGTGCCAAAAGCACATTAGGATTGTTTCGGGAAATGTTGGTGCTGAGAGAGTAGATGGAGAACTCGGTCCACATGAGCAAGGTGGTCTGTCCAGGTTTTTCTATAGATGAGGATATCATCAAATAAAACTAAGACAAAATGACTGAGAAAGGGGTGAAAGACATGATTCATGAGGCTTTGGAAGGTGGCGGGGGCATTACACAAGCCAAAGGGCATGACCAAAAACTCATAGAGGCCCTCATGAGTTATAAAGGAAGTCTTAGGAATTTATGCCTCTTTCATATGGATTTGGTGGTAGCCAGAGCAAAGATCAAGTTTAGTAAAGAACTAGGCACCACTCAATTCATCCAAGAGGTCATCAATGATGGGAATGGGAAATTTGTCTTTAATGGTGAGTTTGTTGAGGGCGCGGAAGTCGGGACACATGCACTAAGAACCTTCTTTCTTCATGACCATGACCACGGGAGAAGAGTAGGGGCTTGTACTAGGACGGATAATGCCTGCATTGAGAAGTTCTTGAACCATTTTCTTATTTTCATTTTTTTGGGAAAAGGGGTGACGATAGGGATGGATATTGGGAGGGAGGCTTCCTGGTATAAGGGGAATGGAATGATCATGAACACCATGGGAAGGTGGGAGTCCCTAGGGAGTCAAAAATACCACTTGATGTTTAGAGAGGATGGATTGGAGGTCTTGCAGCACAGAGGGTTTCTCACTTGCCTGTATGGCATGGAGTTAGGCAATAACACCAGAATGACCTTTTTTGAGCAGTTTTTCGATGCGATGGGAACTAATGATCTCTGGTGAACCGGCACTGATGCCTTAGAACTTATATTTTTGGGCCTCCTAGTCAAATTGCATGGTTAATTCCTTGAAATCCATGAGAATGGAACCCAAAGTCCTTAGTCAGTATCCACCCAACACAATGTCACAATAGCCCATGTCGATAGAAAACATATGATATTTCAGGTGGTAGTCACCAATTTGGAGATGCACATTTTCACAACGCCCTCCACATTTCATGGAGCCACCATTGGCAATCATGATTTGGAAATTATTAACTGCGTGGATATAGAAATGATTTTCTTGGGCAATGCAGTGATGAATAAAATTATGGGTGTTGCCACTATCAACCAGAATGATGGCCTTCCTATGCTTGATGTAACCAATTAGCTTGAGGGTTTGGGGAGTAGAGAAACTAGTGAAAGCATTTAGGGAAATGACCGGTTCTACTTTGGGAGGGTCTGAGGGAGGGGTTATGTCTGTGGTTTCAGGTGACTCAGACACAAGGGGAGTTTCAACATCCTCTTCTAAAACATCCTCTGAGATGGCCATAAAAATATTTTGTTCCTTACATTTTTTGCCCAGAAATTATTTGTCATCATAATTATAACAAAGGCCTTTGAGTTGGCGTTCAACCATTTCAGCTCTGGTCAATTTTTGGATCTTTAGTGGAGCAGAGGGAGTAGTGGGATTGACTAGTTTAGTGTGAGGAATAAAGGAGGGTTTTCAGTTTTGAGAAGATACAACTTGTTGTGCTTCTTTAGCTCTTTTAGTATCCTCCACCCAACTCTAAGGCTGAGCCATGAGGACATGGGAATGAATCTCATCCTTGAGGCCACTGATAAAACATTCTCGAAAAAAGGCATTAGACATTCCCTCTGTCTGAAAAGCCAGAAGATCAAAAGAAACTATAAATTCTTCCACTATTATGGATTGTTTCAACTTTGTCAAACATCCTGAATGGTTGGTGTCAGTGTCAAAGCATTCATAAAACTTTGCCACAAAGTGTGTCCAAGCAATATACCCTTGACGGGAAGTTTTTCTCCATTTCCACCATTGCCAACGTTTTTGATATAGATGGAGAACACCATACTGGAGTTTGGCCAAGTAATCTATAATATCATATAAAGAGAAATAATGTTCCATTTGGGTTACCCAACCAGTGGGATCCGAGTCGTCAAATTTGGTCACATCCACCCGCGGAAGGCGTAGGTCATGCTGAAAGTGATGGGGCTGAGAATTCTAGGAATGAGAGGAAGTTTCAACTTTGGTATGTGGGGGTGGGTCAGATAAAGGGTTATCTGCAGGTATATTCAGCTTGGTGCAGATCATCGAAACGACAGATTCAATATGGGTAGTCATGTATTGTTTGAGTTTCTCGATTGAGGCAGTGATGGAGGATTGCATGGTTGTATTGATGGAGGGAACATTGGCACTGAGTTTTTCACTTCTTGTTGGGTATCTGTGAAATTAGATTGCAAGGTATTGAGGCGAGCTTCCAAGTCTTGGCTACGGGTATGGACCATGACGACGAGGGAACCAAAATGGGGCAGGTGGGGTCAAAATATTTTCTGAAAAATGATATGTATGTATGAATTTGATAAGGGCGAAGAGATAAATCCAATGGAATAGGTCTCAAATAATGGTGTAAAATTTTCCAGACTTTTTTTTGTTTTTACACATGCAAAGTTATACTCCAGTCTGAAGAATATTGCAGTGATGAAATTCCCTAATGCTTAACCAAGAATAAATGTGTAGTGGTTTGGCAACCCGAACACAATTGCGCGGCAATATATCTTGTCTGTTTTAATTTTATTTTATTTTATTTTCGTCCCCAAGGGTTAGGTATTCAAGGGTTCTATAGACAACGGTTTTCCCTGTGCTATAGCTCTCTGATATACGTGTGGGGTCCAACAGTAGTACTCAGCCCAATATCTCAAGGTACTAACTAAGGAGGCCAGACCATGCCCTTAGCCGTACTACCCGACTAACTAGGTAGTAGAGAGTATCTTCCCGAGTGTTGTTCTCGATGGCACTATAGAAATCAAGTGGTTGATTGGTTTATCTAAAGAGGGATTCAGGAAATCTAGGTCAATCCATACACAGGTGTTGTCTAATGCGCTACCACTCGAAGGGGTACCAACAGGGGTTACAAGGGTGGCCAACAGATGTGCGCTTAAGAACCACTTGTATTTCATGTGTGTATGAATCCCTCAACCGTGGGTTTATGCATGTAATGATAGATCTTTGTGGCTTAAAGATGTCGGAATACGTCTCTACCCTGGAAAAAAAATTAACCCACAATTTTCTACCAAGGAAAGTGGTCCGTTACCACCTATAATATTCCAGATATAAAAAGTATGCAGAACAAAAATAAAATGCTAGAAATGGCAGATGAACAACAATATAACCAGAATAACACCACAATAATGTTGAAATGATAACAGAATAACACCAAAAAGAGAACTTTGATTACTACGAGAAATATTCACGGGCCTCTTCGAGAGGGAAACCTCCAGTCGAGAAGAGCTATATTACAATAATATCCAAGTTAGGGTTCTCATACCCTTGACTCCTATTTATACTAAATATGTCTATCAAGAGAACCATCTAGAGGAAGATCTTTCTAGAAGCTTCCGCTTCTAGAANTCTTACATTCGATTTATTCTACCTTATTTCAAGGCCTTATTAATATTGACCTTTATTACATTGGAATACATTGTTCTACCTACATAAGGGGTTAGGTCCCTAACAAAGTGCGGCATAAAAATCACGGAAAAAAAAACCACGGCAGCAAAACACTGCAAGAAGAAAAAGGTATGGTTTTCATATGTGTAATGTTGAATCTATGAATATGGTTGAGGGTTTTCCTTGTAAATATGTTGGATTCCCTCTTAGAATTTTAGGGCTTGCTATAGAGTTGATCTGAGGTAGATCTACTGAAGTTTAGTATTGGTTCATGTTTGAGGGATTTTAGTTGAGGTATGTTGTTGAAGTTATTGGTACAGATAGAGGTTGTATAACAGTGAGGTTGTGGCACATGGTTGATGTGAGGATTTATGGTATTTGATTTGGGAGAGTGTGGTGCATTGCTAGAGGTATCTTGTTGGTTATCTTGGTGTATGTTATTGGTATATGGTAGAGGTATATGATTGGGTACATGGATGAGATACATAGTAGAAGTACATGGTGATCTTGATACATCTTGTTGAGGAATAGTTTGGTTTGTTGTTGATACATGATTGGTACATGTTGTTGGTTATCTTTGTATAGTGTTGATGTACATGGTTGTTGTACATGATTGATGTGCATTGTTGGCACATGGTTTGAGTGATATTCTTGTGATTTTGGGTATGAGATCTATGTTATCAGATCTGATATATAAAGGAGATTATTAGTACATGTTGTTGGTGTATTTAGTTTAGTTGGTACAGGCAAGGCACAGGTACAGATTGATTATAGGATAGTGGCACAGGTTTGTTACAAGTTAGTGGCATAGATTCGTACAGGTTTACAATAGTATATCTCATAGTGACAGTGGTTCCATCATTCTACTTATGTTTCAGGGAGGTTGGATGGGGAAATTGTTGGTCCTTGGTTATGGAAGGAAGCGAAGAACAAGGAAGAAAAGGTGAAAAGAAAACTTTGCGGAAGACACAGTGACTGTCACTAGGTCGAAGTGAGAAAAAGATAAGAAAAGATGGAGAGAAGTACAAAAATTCAATACGTTGGACGAGGAGATCAAGGATGACAGATAAGAAAGGAATAAGGATCGAGGACAACTCAGAAAGCGGGAAAATCCACCGTTAGCACCGCACGAGAAGGAAGGAAAGACATGTTTGCGAAGCTCATAAAAATTTGGTCAAGTTGACGTAGGGTTTTAGACACCTAGGATTTTGGTATCTAGGGTTTTGGCACCTAGTTTTCGGCCTAGGGTTGTTGGTGAATGATTGTAATGTATAAATAGAGGTCTAAAGGGCCTAGGTTGGATGGTAATTCTGGGTTGTTAGGGTATTGTTGTCGATCTAGCTCTATTGTTGTGGTGAGATATTATTGTATTGAGAGAGGGGAGTGTTGAGAGAGAGAGCCTTCTGGTACTGTAAGATCTTCAGTTGTGTGCAAAGTTCAAGTCCTGCAGTTGGGTGCGTAAGAAGGGGGGAGAAAGAGAGAAGAAGAAAGAATATCTGCGAGTTGAGAACGCAGACAAGAACTGTATGATTTACCTTAATAAATCATAAGCACAGTTCTGTGGACGTAGCCCTAGAGAGAGGGTGAACCACATACATCTTGTGTTGTGTGTGTGGTTGATTCTTTGATCTCTATCACTATTATATTGTTATTTGCATTGTTGTATTAGATCAGATCTATAATTGTGCAGGATAGATCTAGCTTGATAAGTGATAGATGCATGTTGCATTGCTATTGTATCAAATCCACTTGATATTCCCCTTGTTGTAGACATCTCTGTCTTGCAACCCCCTCATAGTTTCTTCAGGTGAAACTGCATCTGCTTCGTAGGTGTTGCTGAAAGGGCCAGTAGTTAGGGCTTGCTGGTGCACTCTTGGAACTGAACCCTAGGTCTGCCCCTATGACAACAAATGGTTTCGTTGCCGAGACAAGAATCTTCTTGAGGGAATGTCAAGGTGGTTCCCATCGAAGACAGAAACTCAAAAGTGGATATAGGATCAAGAAAAGGACTTCATTGAAGCCCGGAACAAGAACCCTAATCTTAGTTCAGAGGATTGGTTGGAGAAGTACATTTTTACAGATATACATGAGATATTTTTTGGGGGAATCCATTAGGAGTTCTATGAGTGTCTAGCTAGATTAGTCGATACCCAATTCGAGATCTGATCTAGACTTCTTGTGGTTTGTACGTCGGAGTTGATCAAGAAGGTCAAAGAAGTTGATAACACTGTATCACGAGTGGTAGATCATTGGTTTGATAGTACCATTGGAGGGTATATCACTGAGTTTGTTGTGGACAGAGTAGAGTCATACAACCAAGCTAAAATATATTTCTTTAAAGGACCCAGAGGAAATTTTTTGCACTTTATGAAGTTGAGAATCAATATGTTGTTCCATGAGAAGAACATCTTGAATATACAATAGATTGGTTGGATTTGAATAGGCTGATGTTCAAGAATTCAGACAGCGACAACAACACAGAAGTTGGACATACACACAGTGGAAGAGTATTCAGAGGGGTTCACCTTGAGAACCTGTTTAAGAAAAACTACGGGGAAGAGGGTTTCTACAGTGGAGAAGAAGTATATCTGACGGACGAAGAACGCTCAGAACCCGCTGAAACAGAGGAAGGACGAGTTGAAGAGCTTCGATGAAGAGAACTTGAAATATCAAAGACCGCGCAGACCATTGAAGTAAGTATTATTATCCTTCCTGTTGATTCAGCATTAAGTAACCAGATTAATCCCAACCACCAGAGCGTCCAGAGCAATGTCCATAGTAGCCCACCACATACTCAGTTAGGAACCCTAGGAAGATCTATGGCAGATGAGATGAGACTTACTATATTTAGGGGAGATGGATCTGAAGATCCTGATCAGCATTGGTTTCTATGCGAAGCTATATGGAATATTAAAAATGTCACTGACGAAGCTATTAAAAGGACCCAGTTCAGCACTACCCTAAGGTATCGCACATTGAGCTGGTACATGAAGCTTCTCTAAGGACTTGTGCAGCCTAAGACATTGGGCGATATCAAGAATGCATTGATTCTAGAGGTCAAGAAACCTAAGTCAGAGTCTCAATGTATTATAGAACTGAAGGAGATGAAGCAGAAAGTAGCCAAGCTTGTTTGGGAGTCCAATCAAAGATTCAAGACCTTAACAAGCTGATTGACTTTTCAAATCCCAGATGAACAAAATAAAGAATGGTTCATCACTACACTATTACCACACATCAGAGTTCCTCTAATGCAACAGAAGATCGCTTCGCAGGCTGAGGCATTGGAGATCGCTATGAAACTTGAATCAGCCCCTATGGGAGAATCCAACTCAGGTATGAGCCAGATCTTGAGTCAGCTAACTAGTTTGTCTCTACAGGTCGAAGATATGAAGAAATACAAGGAGAACGACAAACAAGACGATATATGGTGTGTAATATGTAGATCAGAAGGCCATGATAAGGAACATTGTCCTTTATTCCATGAATATTTGGCCTTAGGATAACCGAGCCCCTTGAAGCAAGTAAACCTACCCTGGTGCGAAGTATGCAGAAATAGGCACCGCACAGGTGAGTTCTACTACATGCAGAAGTATGTCCAAACACCTAAAACTTTATATTGTACATTTTGTAAGTCTGTAGGACATGATGATATAGATTGTAGAGCTTATTATCTCATGCAATAAATATCGAGAGATATATATAAGATCCAAGGCAAAGTACATCAAGAAGGAAATACTACACAATATAACTCTCCTGGGAGAGGAAACTTCAATCCTCGCAGTGCATTCAGAGGAAGAGGGCGAGGAGGAAGAATGAGTCGAGGCCAAGGACAGATAATCTGTTACAACTGTGCACATCCAGGACACCTTGCAAGGGATTCTCAAAACCCTTGTAGCACTTGCAGCTACTGCAACTCATTTGACCATGTTATAGAAGAATGTCATGTGCTGCTTGCTAAGCTTCAGGAAAAACGAGGGCCTCAACAGAACCGACAAGTGAAACTGATATATGTTGAACCTCGTGTAGGATAGCCTAGAGTCATTGTCATAACAAGAGGAGGCGCTGCTACAGGAGATGATAGAATGACTCAAGGAAAGCTTGCAGAAAACTCGGGTATCAGGAAGGCCACAGAGAAGACCCAAGCCTTTAATGCAAATAAAGAAAGAAAAATGTTTGAGGAAGCAAGACAAGAATTCAAAGCAGATCAAGGTTCCTCTTCAAAAACACAGCCAGAATTAAGAGAGTATGGAATGCCTCATGCATTTGATTAGTCTTCTTCGCCAAGAGAAGTAAAAGAGGTAAGCAAGATCATGGACTTTTTATACACATGTATTAAGTTAATTCAGGATGAGAACATTGTGCAAGAGCTACAGAAATGAATTAGACAGTATGAACTAGGAAAGACAGACCCCTTACTGAATAGGGAAGTACACCAAATTGGTCAGAAGAGAAGGACAAATAAGGAATTACATTTGAATGCTCAAATAGGAGAGTATGAGATAGACTATGTAGTCCTCAACTTAGGGTTGGAGGTCAATGTCATGACAAAGAAAACTTGGGCACAGATGGTAAAATCGAAGTTGATCTATTCCCCTATCAGGATTAGGATGGCTAATCAACAAGTTGTCATCCCATTTGGATGATTGGAGCATGTCCCTGTGGACATCGATGGAGTAAGAACGTTTGCAGATTTTGAGGTAATTGAAATAGTTGACAATAGTTGTCCTTACCCTGCGCTGTTAGGAATTGATTGGGCCTTTGATAACTCTATTGTTGTTGACTTAAAGAAGAGATGCATGACTTTTGAAAAGGATGGCCTTAGGGTCATCGCACCTTTAGATCCAGATGAAGGTCCACGATACACAGAGCCCATCAGAGAAGAAGACTACGCATATGCACTAGAAAACATATCCAAACTGACAACCAGACAACAGGATTAAATCAACCCTACAGTCGATGGGAATCTAAGTTGGCGAAGTGACAGCGCGTGTTCATCAGATTCAGAAGAAGCGTTGGAAAATTGGCAGAACCATATGTACAAAGTATCCACCAAAAGATGTGCTAGAGTAACCAGAGATGTCCGATGGATCGACACAACAGTAAGTAACTTACCCACCTTTGATGGTCTGGACCCTTTAGAAGCCTTCCTATCATATTTTGAAGCAAATGTACCAACACAACAGAGGTTGTTGGCAATGGATGAGTCCCTGAAAGCCACACCAGAAAGATGGTGGGGGACACACAAAAGTAATATTACAGATTGGGCACAATGTTGAACATTGATAACAGCGCGGTTCTCGACACAAGAAGTTAGTTGTGAAGTAAGTTATATCGGTCGAAGTTTCCCAAAGGACCATGTGTGAAGCTACAAAGAGGCCTGAAACGAAATCCCTTGAGAACAATGGGTACACAAATTTATTAGCACGCTGGATATGACCCCTATCAATTGGTACCTTCAAGCAGAGTTGTGCCTCATCACTACAAACTGGGAAGGTATGATTCAGAATTGTATAGCCAACTTTTTATTTGAAAGTGAATATCCTTCAGTAGACCAAGCATTACAAATTGTCATAAATAATGTATTCGAGGAGGCATCTAACCTCCCTATGGAACAAGAAGAGGACGAATGGACTGCGCCTCTCCAGAAATTGTAGAGTTGCTACAACATCAATGTCGATGATGATGATGATGATCCCAGGAAGGTGAACATTGCAGAAATAGAAGGCCAAAGAAATGTGGAAGGACCAAGAGTTGAGCTACCATTTATTGGTCAGCCAATCAAGACTAAAGAATTCAATATTGGTGTTCGTGTTTGAATCGTCACCAGGTGAGCAAAAATAGGAACGCTAGCATGCCCTGTTGGGCTTGGCAAGG
>SNQJ01S0003860.1:86261-125960 GCA_010110895.2 Picea sitchensis
CAAACTATAATCTAACTATGAACTGAAAGCAAATAATACTACGAAAATGGACAAAGAACATTAAACATCAGACACAAGTGTCATCAAAGGTTTCAGGCAGGTGCTTTATTGAAACCAGAGCGCACGCAGAAGAGAGGGACCAGAGGTTCCTTCTCCCTCTAGCGAAAGGCTCTTCGGGGCCCTCAACACAATGCTTTCCTTACAACTGAATAGAACTAAACTAAGTGATGAAAGAACTCTGGGTTACACTGCTGATGAGTTGTTTGTCAAAGGCTGAGCTCTGAGTCATCTGGACAGCGTAACGATGCTTCGAATTCCCTATTGAAACAATGAGTCCTCACAGCCTTTTATAGCAGTTTTAAGGGCGGTTATGTAACCTTCTCCAGGTGTGAATAGGGGCACATTAGGGTTCACTTAGGTCATTTAATCCGCCGTTTTTGCAGAGCCGACTCTGATTTGAGGGTCAAATCACCTTGGGGGCCGGTCTATAGGCGGTCGAGAGGCCGACCTATGCAATTAATGTGTCGTATTAGCATATGCGCGGCTTTTTGTGTGGACAGTCGTGCATCGGGCGCGCATGCGCGCAAAACACGTTTTTGTCCCGCGCATCAAGCTGATGTAAAGCACCTTTCAATTTTTGGTTACTTTGTATAGTTTTTTGCCCTTCTGGAGTGCTGTGAGATTAATTCAGTGCCATGAGTGACTTCATTGTTGTTTTGCTGATGCTGAGTTCTTGTCGCCATGTGCAGACGAAATTTCAGTGATAACAATTGGGACGGAGGAGACACCAAATCTTGTCAATGTCGGAGATTATTGGGATACTGCTACCATTGACAAGATTACAAAGATGTTGCACGAATATCAGGACTTGTTTCTGACCAAGTTCACTGATATGAAAGGTATCAAAGGTCCTATGGGAGAGATGAGGATCCCTTTGAAACCAGGTGAGAAGTCAGTCAAGAAAAGACCCTATAGATTGAACCCGAAATATAAGGAAAAAGTGAAGATTGAGCTCGACAGCATTCTGGAAGCAGGGATTATAGAACCTGTTGTAGAGTCGAAGTTGATTATCCCTATGGTGGTACAAGACAAGAAGATAGGAAAAATTAGGATCTGCGTAGATATCAGGAAGTTGAATGATGTTTTTTGCATGACCCTTTCCCTACACCATTCACTGATGAAGTACTAGATAATGTGGGAGGCCATGAGATATATTCTTTTACAAATGGATTTTCAGGATACCATCAGATCCAAATTTCCAAGGAGGACCACCACAAGACCACATTTTCCACGGAATGGGGATCCTACCAATATACAGTGATTCCATTTGGACTAAAGAATGCCCCAGCCATGTTTTCTAGGGTGGTGGTAGAAGCCTTCAAAGAGTTCTTGCATAAAATTTTAGAAGCATATTTTGATGACTGGAATGTGTTTAGTTTGTTAAAAGACCATATTGAATGTCTAAGGCTAATGTTGGATAAATGCAGGAAGTTTCAAATTTCTTTAAATCTGAAGAAGTGCATCTTCTTCTCACCATTTGGAGTATTATTAGAACATATTGTATGCAAGCAGGGATTACTGGTTGACCCATCAAAAATTGCAATTAGCGTTGATTTTCCACCTCCTACTTCACTCAAACAACTGCGCACTACTCTAGGACATACTGGCTATTACAGGAAATTCATTAAAGGATATTCCCAAGTTACAGCACCAATGGACAAGCTGTTGAAGAAAGTCTGTCAGCTTAGCTGGACAGAAGAATGCCAGCAGAGCTTTGACACACTGAAACAAAATATGGTTACTGCGCCTATTCTGATTTTTCCATATTGGGGCAAAGAATTTCATGTGCATGTCGATGCATCTTCTATTGCATTAGGAGCAATACTGGCACAACCTAGAGAAGGGGATATCAACCATCTGTTAGCTTTTGCTAGCAGGAAGCTATCTACAACTGAAATTAATTACACCACTACCTAAAGAGAAGGACTATCCATGGTGTATGCGTTGCAAAAAGTCCACCACTACTTGTTGGGAGGAAACTTTAAAATGGTCACAGATCACTCCGCACTGAAGTACCTAGTCAACAAGCTAGTGTTGGGGGGACGAATATGCAGATGGATTATGTTGTTTCAAGGATATGATTTTGAAATCATAATTAATCTAGGAAGAATGAACAAGGGCCCTGACCACTTGTCGAGGTTGGAACATGGCGAAGAACCCACCAGTTTAGAGGATACACTGTCGGATGCATAGTTGCTTTCCATTAGAAATATTGACGACCACTTCATAGACATAGTCCAGTTCCTATCAACAGGAATGGTACCTAGTGAGTACACAATTCCCCAGAAGAAACAATTAGTGGTGTGCGTTGTAGACTTTTCAATTATAGCCGGTCAGCTATACAAAATGGGACCCGATGAGATACTAAGGAGGTGTGTTATGGAGACAGAGAAACCACTGATCCTCACATAATCTCATAAAGTCATCACAAGAGAACATTATGCAAGGAAAGAAACTGCGTAGAAGGTTCTTAGATCTGGCCTTTGGTGGCCTACCTTACACATAGATGCTAAAGATTATGCCAGAGCCTGTGATATATGCCAAAGAGTTTGGAAACCATCCAGAAGGGAAAAAATTCCATTAGCACCACAGATGACACTACAATCATTCGAAAAGTGGGTCATTGACTTTGTGGGACCTATAAACCCACCAGGGAAGCGCACAGGAGCAAGGTAAATAATTACTGCGACAGAATACTTGACTAGATGGGTTGAAGCCAGAGCAGTTAAGGACTGTAGTGCAAATACAGCTGCGCATTTTATATTTGATGAAATAATAACTAGGTTTGTATGCCCAAAGATCCTCATGAGTGATCAAGGCACACACTTCCTCAATAATACAGTCGAAGCCCTGACTGAAGAATTTGCAGTCCACCATTAGAAGAGTACACCTTACCACCCACAAGAAAACGGAATAGTTGAAGCATTCAACAAGATCTTGGAGACCGCACTGACAAAGATTTGTAGTGTGAACAAAGATGATTGGGATTTAAGAGTACCTGCAATACTATCAGCCTATAGAACCACTTGCAAGAAATTAACACTGCAGACCCATTTTAAATTGGTTTATGGGCTTGCAGTTGTTGTTCGAATGGAGTATTCAGTACCAAGCATGAGAATTGTTGCTTTTACACATATAGATGATATTGGAGCAGCTCAAGAGAGGATTTCACAGTTGGTTGAACAAGAAGAAGACATATTTATTGTAGGATTCCAACAGCAAGTTCAGAAGGAAAGAGAGAAGGCTTATCATGACAGGAACATCAAAAAGAAGGCATTCAAGCAAGGTAATTTAGTATTTTTGTATGACAATAAGTTCCTGAAACATCCCGGGAAGTTCATAATGCATTGGCTCGAACCGTACAAGATTTCTTATGTTACCGAAGGGGGAGCTGCGCAACTGAAAACATTGAAGGGAGAATGGAAGGAAGGACTGGTAAATGGGAGTCGGCTGAAGTTGTACTACGACAACCAGTTGCCTCACACACCTCATTAGGATCATGAAACAAAAGGGTCTAGGTACCAAGTGCAATTGAAACTGGGTACCAGACATAGAAAAGACAGTCTGGACAAGGATGGGAAGGAGGCATAGAGAAGAAAGAAAAGGTTGCACTGTGTAGTCTACAAGTCGAAGTAGCACAGAAGGATCAGATATGAAGTGCCTCGAGATGAGTCATAGGTGAGTGTTGTGGGCCTATTGGCCCTTGGTTATGGAAGGAAGTGAACAACAAGGAAGAAAAGGTGAAAAGTGAACTTCACGAAAGACATAGTGACTATCACTAGGTCGAAGTGAGCAAAAGAGAATAAAATATGGAGAAAAGTACGAAAATGAAATATGTTGGACGAGGATATCAAGGATGATAGATAAGAAAAGAAGAAGGATCGAGGAAAACTCAGAAAGCGGGAAAAGCCACCATTAACACCACGCGAGAAGGAAGGAAAGACAAGTTGGAGAAGCCCGAAAAAAGTGGGTCAAGTTGACCTAGGGTTTTAGACACCTAGGGTTTTGATATCTAGGGTTTTGAAACCTAGGTTTCGGCCTAGGGTTGTTGGTGAATGATTGTAATGTAAAATAGAGGTCTAAAGGGCCTAGGTTGGGTTGGTAATTCTGGGTTGGTAGGGTATTGTTGTCAATCTAGCTCTATTGTTGTTGTGAGATATTATTGTATTGAGAGAGGGAAGTGTTGAGAGAGAGATCCTTCTGGTATTGTAAGATATTCAACTATGTGCGAAGGTCAGGTCCTACAGCTAGGTGCACAGGAAGGGGAAAGAAAGAGGGAAGAAGAAATAAGATCTATGAGCTGAGAACGCAGACAAGAACTGTATGCTTTACCTTAATAAATCATAAGCACGGTTATGTGGATGTATCCCTAGAGAGAGGGTGAACCACGTACATCTTGTGTTGTGTGTCTAGTTGATGCTTTGATCTCTGACACTGTTATATTGCTATTTGCATTGTTGTATTAGATCATATCTATAACTGTGCAGGGTAGATCTAGCTTGATAAGTGATAGATGAATGTTGCGTTGTTGTTGTATTAGATCCACTTGATATTCCCCTGATTGTATACATCTATGTCCTGCAACCCCCTCATAGCTTCTTCGGGTGAGAGTGAATCTGCTTCGCAGGTGTTGCTGAAAGGGCCAGTAGCTAGGGATTGTTGGTGCACTCTTGGCGCTGAACCATAGGTCTTCCCCTGTGCCAACAACAAGGATAGGTGGTTGTAGCCACCTTCTGGTTGTATTCAGATAACATAGGTGGTTGTAGCCTCCTTCTGATTATAGCTAGAGAATTGGGGAGTTGGATATTCCCTCAGGTTGTAGCCTAAGAAACTAGGGGGTTAGAGCCTCCTTCCAGTTGTAGCTGGAGAATTGGAAGTTGGTGCTTCCTCGAATGTAATTCTTGACATATAAGAAAATAATTTTGTGGTTTTCTCCCTCATTGGGTTTCCACATAAATATTGGTGTATTTTTCACTGTGTGGATGTGTTTATTATTGTTTATTATGCACTGATGAATGTTAATGCTTATGATACAGTAAGATATTGATGATGAAAATATTAACATGGTTTAATAAGTAAAATAATATACTTTTTTGTTTAAAGGATTAATAATTGGTATAATTTCTCATTACTGATTCAACCCCACTCTCCTAGTAATCCAACAATTGGTATCTGAGCACGTTCCTTCAGGAAACGGTTTAACCATTGGAAGGAAATCATCAATTATTTTGAGAATGGAGTACCATTGTTTAATGGTCAAAATGGTTTAAAGTATGAGATATGGAGTGGAAGGACGAAAGTATTTTTGGAGGCACAGGGATATGATGTTTGGAAATCAGTTGCTACAATGATAGTTCAAAAAGGGAAAATATTGCAGCCAAGAATTAATTGAAGAAGAATAACAAAATAGCAATAGATTTCATCTAGGAAGGATTACTTGATCCGGTAAGAGAAAAGGTTGGTAAATGTTATGTTAGAAAAACAGGATCGCGAAGAAATAAAATTTAAAAAAGCGGAAATAAAACATAGAAGATACGCAATACAATAGAGAGAGATATACATGGTTCACCCAGTGTGGGTTACGTTAACCAAAGAAATTTCCAGGTCCTTCCTTTATTATTATCCAGCAAATGAAGCGATACAACCTACAACACACCGGATGTAACTTCCTCTTCTTTCTCTCATAGTCTCATCACTCAGAATACAATATTCACAACAATACATAGTCACAATACATTTCCCTCATAAAAGAGGGTTTCCTTCTAAGAAAAAACACCCTACCATAACTTCTAGTGTCAAATCTGAGACCTTATAATGAATGGTCCAGATTTACTATGAAATTACAATATACATTTACAAGGAAATTTTTCCTTTGGGGGCTTTTCCCCTGAACCCCCATTGGGGAACGTTGTCCCCCAAACCCCTTGTCAGGGGCCTGCTTTCCCCTGGACCCCATAAGGAGGTAACCCCCCTGCACTCCCCCACATGGAGGGTTATACATTATTTCAGGGTGTAAAGTCTTCATGGGGTATAAACACAGCTGAAATAAATACCTCTAAATTAGGAAGATAATTAGGCTCTACAACCAACATGTTCATCAGCCAAAGAACTTTGGAATAAGTTACGTAATATATATTCTTCACCCATCACAAATTCATAAAATGCCAAAGAAGATGTAGGTACAAAACTAGAATAAATATACTCATCATGTCAGACAAATTCAAAAGAGCAAGAGTATGAAGAAGCAGAAGTTGATTACAGAGAAAAATTGATCAATGCAATTGAATATATAAATAAATAAAGAGAAGAAAAAAATTCACTCAAGAAATAATTGATGAAGAAAAAGGAAAGTGTTCAAGGTTCTGAAAAAGCTCAATAGGTCATCAATAATTTAAGATATCAACTAGAAAAGGCCAGAAGAATTGAAGAAACTCTAGAATATCAAAAGTAGTTAGAAGCCAACATAGCAGCACAAAAGGAAGAAACAGAAAAGAGATAAAAGATTTTGAAATATCATCTCAAGGAAAGAATCGATGACTTAAACCAACTTGAGGAAGAATTTGTTCAAGAAGAGAGAAGACTTGAAGAAGAAATAATTACATTGAAAATCCAACTTGAAGAAGCAAAGAGAACACAAGAAGTCATGAAAACTCAGATAATGAAGAAAGAATAAGAGGTTGAGAATCTTGAAGAAGAAGTTGTCACACTAAGATTCAAAGTCGTCAAGATCAACAAGGACGTTGAAGAGACAGAAACATTTACATCAGTCGTAGAGAATGAAGAGAAGCACTCTAGGTTGCTAGAAAAGAAGAATGAAGAAAAGAGCAAGAGTTGTGCAAAAGTACTCAAAGAAAGGAATCGTGGTCAACGAGAATCTAAGAAAGCTAATAAAGATACATCTTCAAGAAGACCATCCATGTTCAAGCCACAAAGAAGCTTCAATCATGATCATGATCAGTTAAGGTAGAAATTCAGAAGGACTACACCACAAAGAAGATCATTCACTCTGAGGTATGTAATTTTATTTTATGGTCAATGTTTTTATTGTACTAACTTTGGTCATAAGGTTACAGATTGCAAGGATTATAAAATAAATGTTCAAGCAATAAATGCTTATGTGGCCCCATGTAATATTGAATGTTAAAAATGTCATAACTATGGACACATAACTCGTGATTGTAGAAGCGCGATCGATACGTCCATGAAAGAGAACACTGATATCAGATATAATAAAGTATGGATAAGAAAACAAGAAGAACGGGTGAACAAAGACTAGGTCCCAGAGATTGCAAGATTGGAAATAAAATGAGATGAAGACAAATCTACAAAGAAAAAGGAAGATGTCATATACATAAAGGTTTGGAAAATAAATGAAAGAAAAGGAGGACACGTAAATAAGGAACGGGTTCAAGAGATTGTACTTTCAGGTATTGTAGTGAAAGATGAATCCACGGACAAAAAGAAAGAAGTCATAGTTAAGAGAGATGATGAATCTACCGATGAATATGATGATGACTCCACATCAAAGAAGAAATTTTTCTAATCCATTCGGCATAGAGACTCCCAGGTAATATGAATATTAGACAGGGGAGTCTATGCAGTAGCTGAGACATACCAGAGAACCATGATTCACCCCCCCTTCTTAGTAATTCAATAAGGTAAAGATTCAATTGGCCTATCTTCACCTTGAAGGCATAATGTTGGCTTGGTGGGAAGATAAACTTCAGAAAGGTATCCAAAAGAGCAGTAAGATTCTCTCTTCTTGGACAGAATTCAAAGTTGCATTAAGGAAACAATTTTATCCTTTGGCATATAGACAAAAAGAAATTATGGAATGGAAATATCTAAGGCAAGGAAAAGGATAGAGTGTGCGGAATTTTACTAATGAGTTTAGTAAGAAAGAATTGGCTTTAAATATTTCATTGCATTCTACAGAAACCCTTCTAAAACACATTGTTGCTTTGCATAGTTACATTCGTCATACTCTTCTTTTGTTAAATCCCACTAATTTTGATGAAGTATGTGTTCAAGTTGTGCATCTTGATTCCAGGGGGAAGGATGCTAAAGATGGTTCCTCCAAGGAGTTTTCTCGGCAAAAGGGAAGTAATAACAAGGGAAAAGATAAACATGTAGCTACAATAAAGAAGGAAGAAGCAAATCCCACATGTCCTCATTGCAAGAAAAGTGGACATGATGAAGATCATTGTTGGAAGTTGCATGTTGAGTTAAGGCCTAAAAAGTATGGAGGAAAAGGAAATATAAAGGTTGTTGTCACAGTCCAACAAGAATTGGGATCTGATTCAGATGACAAGACACAAATCACAATTGTAGGTATTGTGAATGTAACCAAGATTGTGTCTATAATGTCTGCAAAAGTAGGTGAAGGATATGATTTTGAATGTAATAATGAAATATTCAATTTATCTCCTAATCATGAACTATGTCAGAGTTCTCCAAATTTGCCACATGAAGGTCACTTGCATGAAATGTTTCTGAAGCTGATAAGTAACAGAGATTTTTCTAGGAAGATAAGGAATGTTGTTAATTCATTGTCAGCAACATCTATATGTTTGCTACTATTATCGATATGTTGTGCATGGATGTGGAAGTATGAGAATGATTTATTATGTTAGCAACATTATTTCATCCTTCATCCTTATTATTCAGTTGATTGTAATGACAAAGTGGTCCAAGCATGGGGAAGAGATATAGGTCAAGTGCAGAGGCATTTCCCTCACTTAATTTTTGTATGAAAACATTTTGGTGGTCCAAAAGCTTCCATGTGGGGAGGAATGATCCAGGAGTATCCAGGAATGCTCATAGAGGTCAAGGAGGATCTGAAATGCTCATAGAGGTCCATAAGGGATAATAAATGATAAATATGTTATTGTCTTAAATTCTCTTTAAAATGACATCATTGTGTAGCTCTCTTCGTAATATTTCTAATGGAACAAAATTCATCTCAAATGGAGTATGTATGCAAAATTTATGGTCGGTCAAAGTTCAGGTCAACCAAGGCAAAAGTCAGCCCTGAAGAGACATGTGGAAGCCTTAGAGAGAGACATGTGCTAGGATCACAAGTTGACAAGTCGCAGCTCCAGATGTTGACAAGTGGAAAATCCAAGTACCGACAAGTGGCAGGTGACATGGATCTATATGGAACAGGTGGACTAATTACAGTTTGACATGTGGCAATGATAAGCCAATGAGAGGCTACCACATGGCAGCATCCCACTGGCCATTATGGTTTAAGTTTATTAAAATTTCATGGACTCAACGAGGGTCAAACCCATGACATATGTTGGAGCCGCCTTTGTTTTTTTTAGCCCATCACAAATTTCATTCTTAATGATCGAAATCGAAAGATGGTTTTCGTATTTTCCGTCAGGGGTTTCAGAAGCTCTGAAGCTTTATCATGCAAGCAGCGATGATTATTGTACTCTCGAGGCGAGTCCTACCTTTCGTAAAAAAAAAATCCCCTTTTTGTTATACCTTGGGATCTCATAGGTTGGATGCTATAAATCACGTAGTTCACACGTCCCGAGCAACGAAACGGAGAAATCATTTTAAATTTTCACCCAGGGTAGTAACGGGAGTAAAGTTTTCCTAAACCATGTTTAAACGTCATCAGGTTTTCGCACCTCGGCGTTCACCAAATCCAAAAGTTTATTGTCGTAGCCCCGATAGCCGAGACCACGAAGTCCTTATTTAGTAAACCATGCCAAGGTTAAAAGTAAAAGCTAAACCATGATAACGTTCTGTCGGCAATTCACCACTTGGCATTTTCTTTTTTAAAAGTTACACTGTCTAAGCCCCGACTCGCGAAATCACGATAAGGATATGAACATAATTAATTAATCAATTAATCTGAGTTTATCTTCCCTTTCAATTAAGTTGTATTATCGTGATCTCGCGGTTTCACAGCTCGACATGCAAACTTCCCGGAAACTTACCTTCGAAGCTCTGAGTCGCGATATGGTGAATATAAGTAATTACGAAGTCAATTAAGCACCTAATCACAATTGTGGTTTTGTTAACCAAAATCGATCATCGCAAATTCGGGGGTTAGAGGTTCAAAGAGTTAAATAAAAAATTATGATACAACGAGTACCGAAAGATAAATTAACGTTGGTAAAACTGGATTAATTAAGCTAAATCAATATATCTCATGTTTTGATGCATGCACGTTTTACAAAGTAAACTTATTCCTTCCATACGCCAACTGACATTTCAAACTGCCAAAATTTATGGCATTAATTAGGAAATAGGGCAAATCGACGAATAAATATCAGATTTTTATGGCAAAATTTATTTCTAAACATGATTTGACAGACCTGTTCTAAAAGGTACCGAGTTTTCGAATATATATAAGAGTTGTGGTTCATTATAACAAATGCATTTTTATATTACGCAGAGCACACTTTCTCAGCAAGCTAACTTCTGTATGTATACGTATTTTTATTGCAGAAGAGCTGAAGCAGGATCTCCAGGCATGGCCCCGTGAAAAGCATCCAAGGCCAGTGTTGAGGTTTTGGGACAAGGTTTGGACAATGTCGCTGATACTTCACCTCAAAGTATCGACTCGGTCCCAAATTGTTCATTCATTTCCGATGTTCTGTAGGCCGAATTGATGGATTATTCTGATGATTCCAGCGACAATGAAAAAGACGACATAACCACCAAGTATAAGATAGTCATTCAATCGGGAATGCATAAAGTAGCGGCCAGGCCACGATTTCTCCCATATTATGACATGGTCCGATGGCCATTAGACCATGTGGACATACCAACCAGAACCATCATGAATGAGCAGAAGGTCACCATCGGGACTTTCGGGCCTGAACATCTGCAAGCCATGTATAAGTTGCCCACAGCGTCCGACTATACATATGGCGTCGAATTCTTGGATGAGTTCAAACAGAAGGAATGTGTACAGTATGATAAAACCATGTCTAGCTTAATAAAAGATTGGGTTTCGCACGCTGCAAAGTTCAGGGCTGACAGCCACGGTATATATTCAATAGCTTCCTTAGAGCCGCAATACAAGTATGTAGCTATGATGACATGAAGATTATACGAGAGAGGGGACACCTCACATTTCTTTCTTCCATGGGTGCCTCCAATATTTCGAGTCGCTGAAGGTTTTTCCTTCGACTGGGCTAAAATGTTGTCCAATAGCTTGACCAGTCGGGTCACCGAGTATCGGGCGCAGAAAGAGAGCGGAAAGACTTCTTCATTTTTCATGTCTGCATACATTATGGACGTCGTGTGTTTTTTAACACCATTTCCATTAATGAGCTGGAGTTGGACTCCAGTAGAAGACGAGCCTATCCACGTCTATCACGCGAAATTGTGGGAAAACAAAGCGGCAAATTTTGTATATGAAAACTTCAACTGCATGATGGTGCCTCTGCATGTCACTATTTTCGGTCACCCACCACCCAGGATTTCAAACAGTATAGTGACAAATTTGAGTAGCATAGATGACTGGTATGTAGAAGCCAAATTTTCGTACCTTAGATTTTTCGGGGCTTCTATTCCCCCGCATGCATTGCCATTGTTCATTCCCGACAAGATGGCTTGTCGTGAGGTTGCTAGACAAACAATAATCGGTGGTATAAGCAAGGAGCTTAAGGGATACTCGAAGAAGGTATGGCCACCTTTTCCTGTTCATTTAAATTCATATTCTTTATTAGATTTTGGGCATGCCAAAGATGAGGCAGTAGCCCTAGAAGACCTAAATTTGGTCCTTATTAAATACAAGAAGAACGATCCGCAAAGGGTCGTGAGAAATCATTTGGCCAGTTGCAGGCTCAAGAGATTTGAGCACGAGAATTTTCCCTCAGAAGATATTTTATGAGGCGCAAGATCCTATGTCGAGATTCTAGCTCGAATACAAACCTTGGCACCTGAGGAGAGGGCCGATGTTCTGAAGTTCCAAGAACATCGACGCAGTTGTCTTCCCGCAGTGTTGCGGGGTGAGAATCTGAGTACAGCGGAGGCGAAACAAAAATATGCCGAGGGATCCAAAGATGCGACACCCGGTCAAGAAAAACACCAGGACGGGGAAGAGAAAAATAGGAGTTTGAAAGCAGAGATAAAGACTCCCAAACCACCGAAGAAGCAGAGTTTGGTTACTACTCTGGGACCATCAGCACAAAAAATCAGAGATCCTATCACATTGGTCACTCCCTTGCAATCGACTCAGGGAAATATTGACGCAGGGTGGATCTTCAATGAAGAGTTGAGGCCTATAAGGGTGGAAGAGCTCCCTCCAAATGAGTTCTTCTTTGATAAGAAAAGAAAGGTAGTAGTAAAGAGAGAGTTCTACCAGGAAGGGGAATCGACAGTCAAGAAATACAAAGTTATGACTGATGGGAAGGACAAGAAGAATGAACAGTTCGCAATAGAAATAGTTGGGACATTAGGTGCGTATCCTACAGTGAACCAATTTTCAATCGGGGTTTTGAAAAACTAGCTAAAATGAAAAAATCGCCTCATCAAGACCCTGGAAGCCAGACTAGCCACAGCAGCAGAGGCTTCCAAAGACCAGGCAAGTGTGGGAATAGAGCAGGCCAGGTTAGCCGATAAAAATGAGATAGAGTTGCTCAAGACTAAGCTCGAACAAGCACAACTGGTAGTTCGGGATGGTCAGATGCAAGCAAGCCAGCAAAAAGATTTGATTGAACAGCTGTTGGCTAGGGTGGAAATCGTCGAAAGCAAAGCAATAAATATCGGGATGTTTCAGTCCCAGGCGATGGAGATTCGTAGAAGAGTCTCTACGGCCCAACAAAATTTACTCGGCAAGGTAGAGGTGATTCGGGACATCTTCTTGCTAGTAAATCAAGTTTTGGAGAATTTAACTACTAGAGAAAGGGAAGCTGGAGCAGCACGGGTCGCCTTCCAGGAGGCTGTGATAGCCACAAACAACAGATATTCGGGAAGTACTCCCAGGTTCACCATTTCGGAGCAGACCAGAGGGAACATTCTATTAAAAGAATGGGAGCACAGTGTCGCGGAAGGCAAGCTGCAAGCCAGAAGGGTAACAAATTCCTTAGAAGAGGCCTTTAGTTCTATAGATGGTAATCTGCTAGGCATTGATAGTGGAGGTAATTTCGAGGCATTGATTCAAATGAATATGGAAAAAATATCGCTTGATTTAAAGGAAAAAGAGGAAAGGGATTCGGTCGAGATCTCCCAAGTGACTATGGCAGACATAGTCCAAATAGACAAATGTATGATTAAACCAAGCACGCAATTATGCGCTATCGACATCATAGATAGACATATGGAAGATAGGTTGTCACAATTAGCCCGAGATTGTTACTCTTTTGAGGCCAACTGTCAAGCAGAACCGTCAAGGATAATATCTCGGTTGGTTGAAATATGTGTCACATGTACCGAGCACGTGCGAGGACAAACTTCTGGCACCAAGTGAAGACAGAGAAGCAGAAATTTAGCAATTTCTCTCCTCCCTATCATAACCGAAATTTTTGTAACGATTGAGATTCCATATCATTGTAAAAATGTATAAATATACCATAGAAAGAAAGAAAAAGGGCTGGACCTTTTTGTGTCGATTGTAACAGAGTTTTTACACTTTAAGAGTTAATACGAAGAAAATCTGAAGATTCTCAATTCCGTCACGACTGTGTTATGAGTTTGTTTTCTTGTATCTCATTTTTCGTTTCATTTCATATTCTTATATGATGAATGCTTCACTATAATTTAGTACAACCTCTACTATAGCGAATGAATTTTGGTTTTCTATAATTGTTTATTGTTTTTCCTCTATACCAGCTATCAGCAAGTGTAAGACTAGTCAACACTTTCAGAATTCTATATATATATTATGGTTCATCGGGTTATTTCCTTACATTTTTCTTCCTCTGTTTATACGTGAGATTCTCCCTTAATAGGAGCCTTACTTGATAGACAGCTAAATTGTTTTCTCCCACCTCATACATTTTATTAAGATATAACCCAGTTATGGGAAAGAGTATCTGATTTGCACCTCTTTTTGTTTCTAAAACCGTAAACTCTCTTTTATACGACCGAATTGAGAAAGCACTTAATTTCCCTCTGAAGTGTTCTTATTTTTACTGTTCCTCCATGACTGTCCCTGTACCAACACAGCCCAATATCGAACCCGGATTATCAAATGAAACACACATTGCCTTAAGTCTTTTCGATACTATCCTTAAAACAGCTACTACCCGGGTTGAATTCAAATGTTCATGGGCAGCGATTGAACAGGATATAACCATCCAGGAACAGTTGGAAGCTAGACAATGCCAACATAGAAATCTTCCCTAGTTTCCCTTGCCGAAGGTTGACGTTTCTCTCTTCCCTATCCTTTACCCACTTTCAGATGCCTAGACACTGTACTTCTAATCCTTAAGTATAGACTCTGGAACAACATCTTTTTGGCGTCGTTGCCGGGGACCGAAGTTACGAAATCTTTTTCCCTAGGAAAATGACATTTGTTTTTCGTTGAAAGTGTTACCCTTTGATAGTGAACAAAGAGTACACACCTTTTTTAAGGCTTCCTAATCTTTCACTTGGCGACTCCACGAATGATAAACTGGCATTCATTCAAAGGAATACCAGACAAAACCCGGATGGTAAGCACATTACACCCGTTAACGATCCCAAGAAGATTCTAAAGGCGAGAGGCTCTCTTAAGCCAACCGCTGCAGTCTATAAACTTAAAACCCCACAACTGAAGACTAAGAGTTCTTCTGAACCCTCAACTTCACACAGTCCTCTCTTTGATACCAAAGTTTTAATGCCAAACTGCTTTGAAGTTAGGAGTGATATTCATCCGTCAATCCCCTTAGTACACAAAGGAAAGGGCCCTCTTGAAGGTTCGTCGGAAGTTGATATACCATCTTTCATTCAGTTAAATTTCCCGACCTCACCTAATTCTAAAGAGTGTGTTACACATTCGATTTCCACACCCGTTGGTTCTCCAGATTTCATCTCTTGCAAATATGAGGAACTAAGTCCTCGCATTCCTTATCATTCATCGCCGGATTTTCCTCCTCACGAAGAAAAATAAAGATTCACTTTTAATTTTCTGAAATCCCATTTACAACTTTCCACTAATAACGATGGCAGCTGCTGGAGGAGGAGGTGGAGGGTTTATAGGAGGAGGGGGAGGAGCTCCTGTAGGAGGAGATGGAGGCCAAGGGCCTTCCCCCCCTCCCAAAGTGTTTGTGAAAGTTTCAGCAAGATATGCTCCCCTAGTATTGCCCGTTCCTCTGCACGACCTTCCCGAAAACTATATTAAAAATTTGCCAAAATTCACTGGAGAAGGGGATCTGACCACGACCGAACACATTAATTTCTTTGATCAATTCGTAGATATCCTAGGTATCGAACATGAGGACGTATATTCGAGACTTCTTGTCCAAACCTTCAAAGGCCAGGTCCGAACTTGGTTTTGGAGCCTACCTGCAGCATCTATCTTGTCTTATGACACTTTGGAAGATGCTTTCCTCAGACAATGGGGCGAGAGAAAAGACCATCTATATTATTTAACCGAATTTGGGTCTTTAAGAAAAAAGAATTCAGAAGCAGTCATGGAATTTATTCAAAGATTCAACAAACTGTATAACAAAATCCCAGCCGAGGTTAAACCATCCCAACCCGCGGCCAAAGTAACTTTCGTCGGGGCCTTCGAACCGGATTTTGCACTCCTTTTGCGAGAAAGAAGGGGAGCCACCCTAAACCGAATACAGGACGATGCGGTAGAAATCGAGTCTAATATGATGGCTTCGGGTAAGCTTAAATCTAAATTAGAAACAGGAAACTGAGAAACTAAACGCTTTAGAGAACAAGCAGGTCCGTCAGGGTCTAATAGATCCACAGATGATAGGGTAGAAGATATGGATAGAGTAATTAAAGAACTGTCTAATAAAATATCCATAATGGAGCTCGAATAGGCCAAAGTTGATTCTTTCCCCAAAAAGGATTTCAAGAGGAACCCCAAACCCCTAAACCACCAAAGACAAATAAAAAATGAAGATCAAAAAATACAAGCTCCCTTAAAGAGAGAAAATTTTATAGGAGCGAACGATCTCCAAGATTTCGGAGATTCGGGTAATGATGTCACGAACTTCGGTAATGACTGCACACAACCGTATCTAACTAGAGAAGATTATGAGAAATCATTAAGCACTCAACAACTGTTGGTTAAGGGTGAATAAAGTGATCATACTGACCTTTGTGGCTCTCAACAGGAAACTAAAATGATAATGGTTGATATCCAACCTAAATACAACTTAAGATCTAAGAGTAAGCCCATCTCAATTGCTCAACCCAAGAAAATCCTCCAAAGAGGTCAAACTTATGAGCCTACTCCAGAAGATACCTTATTACCCAACAACAAAATGAAAGTAGTAAGCACACAAGAGTCCGAAGTGGGAAAAGTTGAGACCCAAGCACAAGGAACCGAAACGGCTAATAAAATTACGCCTTCAACCAGGACCATGAGTAATAAAGCGGTCCAGATGAATAAATCGGAAAGGAAGGATTCGGAAGTCTCAACCAAATAAACATACAAGGTGAGCAGAACTTTCATTTTTTAAAATGAGATAAATAAAATTAAGATACCAATCCCTCTGGTAGAATTAGCAAAAAACCCCGTTTATCGGAAGCAGATTACCAAAGTGATGGGTGTCTCAGAGCTAGAAAGCCAGTCTGGCGTCTTAAACCTAGAAGATGACAAACCTAACATCACTTTTGGTCCACATTTTGAAGGGGCCAAAGATACATTTCTCCCTTTTATATCACTTTAAATGTATATGATCAATTGCTACATAATTGCATGTTAGACTCTGAAGCCTCCCATAACGTTATGCCTAATATTATTATGGACAAATTGGGTCTCCAGATCATTAGGCCTTGTGGATATCTTTACTCTTTTGACTCGAGAAGGGTTAAATGTATGGGAATGATAAAGGAATTAGTAGTTACCCTGGAACAGGTCTCGGTTAAGAGTATCCTGATGGATGTGGTTATTGCAGATATTCCCCCTAAGTATGGCTTACTGTTGTCTAGGTCATGGGGAGACAAGCTGGGGAGTTCTCTTCAATTGGATATGACGTTCGCCACAATTCCTGTGTTTGGTGGTCAGTTTACTCGGTTGTACAGAGAAATGAGATTAGCCTATATGGTAAGTGACCCTCAAAACCCGAAGAATTTCCCTATTTATATTGCGGATCAAGATTTAGGAAATTGTATCTTGTCTTTTGATGATGGTTTAGATGGTTGTCCGGAGGAAAATGATATAGAGCAGGAAGAGTCAAGTTATATGACTGAAGATCTGTGTAGCACCGGTGTCTGGAAAAGGTATTTTGATGGTGCCTCATCTTGTGAAGGGGCTGGTGCAGGAGTGCTTTTAGTGGCTCCCGAAGGAAAGTTCGTGGTTCCTTTTTCCTACAGACTGCAGTGTGATATAGATTACACTAATAACGTATGTGAATACAAAGCGTTGGTCTTAGGATTAGAGGCTGCCAAGAAGCTAAAGATAAATAACTTAGAGGTATACGGAGATGCAGAGTTAATAGTCAAACAAATAAACCGACAGTACCAAGCCAAGCATCCCAGATTAAGATCATACTGTAAATTGTGCCTAGGATCTCATGGAAAACTTTTTCTCATCCGTAAATGTCCACTTTATCCCGCGCGCAGAGAATTTACATGCTGATGCATTGGCTAAAGCAGCTTCAACCTTCTCTCCTCCCACAACTTTCAAATTGAAGTATCACATAGAAATTAGACACAGACCATCTATACCAGACAATATCCATCATTGGCAGGTCTTTGAGGATGATGAACAAATTAAGAAATTTCTTGAAGCAGTAGGCGAATTTTATGAAACTCATGTAGACAAATAAAATCAAAATGACTCAATATGGATCATGCAAGAAGGGGAGGATCCTAAAGCTTTCTGAGACAAAATCTCAGATCATCACATGTTGGTCCTTAAAAACAACCAGATTCCAAAAGGATTGATTCCTTTAGAAATACTTTTTGATCAAAACGACATACCTGTAAAATCCACCTTACAACCCCAACCAGAAGAAGTGGAGGATTGTGATATAGGAACCAAAGAAGAATCCAGGATGGTAAAAATATCCAAGTTCCTCCCTCCGGAAATAAAAAGTGAATATAAAGACCTGCTCAGACAGTATAAGGATGTTTTCGCCTGGTCTTATGATGAGTTAAAGACATACGACACTTCCGTAATTGAACACAAGATACCTCTAAAGACTGGGGTCAAACCATTTAGGAAAAATCTTAGACATATCAACCCCATGTTGTTACCTATGATCGAAAAAGAAGTTAAGAAGTTTTTAGACGTGAAAATATTAGTACCTCTGAGATATTCAGACTGGGCAGCAAACCTGGTCCCGGTCAGGAAAAAGAGTGGGGAAATCATATTGTCTGTGGATTTCAGAAATATGAATAAGTCGTCTCTCAAGGACAACTATCCACTACCCAAAATGGACCATGTGTTAGAAAAGGTAGTTGGAGCCAATCGAATGTCTATGATTGATGGATTCTCTGGTTATAATCAAATCACCATGAACGAACAAGACAGAGAAAAAACCACTTTCACCACACCATGGGGTACGTTCATGTATGACAAAATGCCTTTTGGTTTGATGAATGCAGGGGCCACATTCTAGTGCACTATGAACATCGCTTTCTTAGGAGAAAGGGATAAGTTCGTAGTCATTTATCTCGACGATTTGACGGTTTTCTCTAAAAATGACGAAGAACACTTGATACATCTTAAACAGACTTTCGAAAAATGTCGTAGGTTTGGTCTATCTTTAAATCCAAAGAAATCACATTTTGCCATGTGGGAAGGTAAGCTTTTGGGTCACATCGTATCTAGGGATGGAATCAGGATTGATCCTAAGAGGATTGAAGCAATAGATACTATAAATATTCCCAGAAATGTAAAAGAGATTCAAACTTTCTTAGGAAGAAAAAAAATTTTACGAAGATTTATCCCGAATTTCGCTGAGATTGTAAAATTGATCACAGGTATGTTGAAAAAGGACAGCGAAGTAAAATGGACGACTGAGGCCAAAGCATCGTTCGCACATATTAAGAAAGTCATAAGTGAGGCGCCTGTGTTAGAAAGTCCCGATTATCTAAAAGATTTTCTTATTTTCTCATTTTTCTCTGAGCACACCATTGTCGCGGTGCTCCTACAAAAGAACGAAGAAGGTTTCGAACAACCGATCACTTTTTTCAGCAAGATCCTTAGAGACATAGAACTGAAGTATGATATAATAGAAAAACAAGTGTACACCATGGTAAAAGCATTCAGAACATATGTACTACACTCAAAGATAATTGCGTATGTACCTACCAGTTCTGTGAAAGATATCCTGGTACAACCAGACAGCGATGGAAAAAGAGGGCGATGGCTCGCCAAAATCCAAGAATTTGATCTGGAAGTCAAACCGACCAAATTAATAAAAGGGCAAGGTCTGGCCAAACTCTTAGCTGAGTCGAATTTCAGAGCCCTAGGTATCAATTTCCTGCAAGAAGGCGACGAAGACATGAACCTGAACGAGCTGAATGAGAAAACAAGTCCAAACAAGATCGAAGAGAAGTTCATATCGTCAGGCTGGTATAGAGACATAGTATCATACCTGCTAACTCTAAAATGCCCAAATGAGCTATCACCATCAAAATCCAGAACTTTAAAACACCATGCAGTTAAATATTGTATCGCCGAAAGTCAGCAATATTGGAAATATCCACTCGGTTTCCTGTTAGTCTGTTTAGTCGAATCGGAAACTCAGCGGGTTATAGACGAATTTCATAAGGGGATCTATGGGGGGAATCACGCTTGGAGAGCTAAATCTTACAAGATTCTGAGCGTTGGGTACTACTAGCCAAAACTCTTTTCGGACGTCAATGCCAAAGTCCGAGCCTACAACCCTTGTCAACTATTTTCAAGTAAACAGAAGCTCTCGGCACTGCCTTTAGTCCCAGTTAAAGCTGAAGCCCCATTTCAGTAATGGGGTCTAGACTTCATAGGCGAGATAAATCCCCATTCTAGTGCTCAACACAAGTGGATCTTAACCGCAACAGATTATTTTACTAAATGGGTGGAAGTCGTTCCAACCAAAAGGGCAACAGACTCGGTGGTAATTGATTTCTTAGAAGACAATATTTTGTCTAGATTTGGTTGCCCCCGAAAGATAGTTACTGAAAATGCCCAAGCCTTTAAATATATGGCTATGATCAGCTTCTGTCAGAAGTATAACATCATTCTTGGTCATTCCACAACATATTATCCCCAGGGAAACGGATTGGCTGAGTCATCTAACAAGAGCCTGGTAAATATAATCAAGAAAGTATTGGATGAAAATAAAAGGTCTTGGCATGTGCACTTAAAATACGCATTGTGGGTGAATCGCATAAGCACAAAAAGGTCAATCGGCATTTCGCCTTTTCAGATGGTATATGGGACCAATGCTGTGATACCTATAAACCTAGCGCTCCTAGTGATGAAGATATGGCAAGATCAAAATGAAGAACCCAATCATGTCACCAGGAGAATAAATCAGTTGATTGAGGTTCAACAGCATAGAGTCGAAGTAGATGAGAAGCTGCAGAAATACCAAGATGATATGAAGGCATTATTCGACCACAAATCAAAGGACAGGGATTTCCTCCCAGGTGATTTAGTGTTAAGGTGGGATGCAAGAAAGGAAGAAGCAACAAAACATGGCAAATTTGACCACCTCTGGTATGGGCCATTCAGGGTCTCGGCTCTGGAAGGAAAAAATTATTTCCTACTGGAAAATAGACAGTGAAATCCTCAACGCCCCTGTCAACGGGCGTTACCTGAAGCATTATATGACATAACAGTCGCCCAAAAATAAAAATAAAAATAAACAAATAAATTTTGTACACACACACACACACACACACACACACACACACATATATATATATATATATATATATATATATATATATATATTGCATTTACGCATTTCTTTTTCATTTTATTTTTCTCTCGTGAACTTTCGACACCTTTCGGATAGCCCCGATAACCTTCGTATTTGCCTCTTACAAGGTTCCATCTGCACACAAAAAAAGCAGGAGAAGTAAACCAAAAGAGGGCATCAGAAATAAATCGGCTTAAACAGGTGATACCCAAGAAATTTGATATTGTGCAAATAAATTGAAACGAAAAGGTATAGATGAGATTTCCTAAAGGACATGTTATAAAGGACTATTAAAATCCGAGGTAACTTCTTTCAAAAAGAAATATCGGCTGGACTGATAAATAACATAATTGTTTCTTTGTTTAATCAAAAGTTAAAACAAATTAAATAATTCACACAAATTAAAAGCAGTCAGTCAAAGTAAAGTATCCCTGAAAAATATCTACAAGAGTCAGTTTGAATTTTTTACCTCTGTGTTTCCAGTCCATAAGTCATCACCTGTCACCCTTTCCTATCTCCGGGTTTACCTTTTGAAAAGTCAGCATCCTTTCATTCCACATAAGAAGGGATAAGAGTTTTTGTTTCAACCTTGTGAGCTTCAAAGTAGATTGTGGAAAGAAGGCGGGTCTTCACAACTCCTCGATCCCCTGCTAAACGAAGAGATGCCTAAAGTGATCCTAACTTTCCTAGGTTTTTCAACAACATCGGAGGATTGAGGCTTGCTCAAATAGAATGCCCTAAGAAAGTTATTTTCCCTTTTTCCCCTGAAAATGAAGGTGTCGTGAAGGTCAAGGGAAGGTTGGTACCGAGAAATCAAAGTAAGTTGATAGACCTATAATGAAAAATATTACAAAGATATCAGCCCTGATACAAACTGATTGCCCCCAGCTTCGTGGTCTAAAAAGAAAATTATAAGACAGGTGGTGAAAGGAAATTCAGAAATGATTACCCCCACCTAGTCCAAGAGACAATGAAAGGAAATTTAGAAATGATTTCCCTCGTCTCAGCATTTAAATGCATAAATATATTCCAAAGTGGTGAAAGGAAATTCAGTAAAATGGGCCAGATAACTTCACCGGGGTACTGAACAGGCTCGCTGGCAGTGAAGCAATATCTGATATATCTGTAAGGTTGTTATACATGAATATCACTCTACTCTGGTAACCAATTATTTTTAAAACCTGATCCACATCCCAAGTTCAGACAGGGCTTCCCAATTTAAAAACATATACAATTCTTCTTTTGATGCAAGCTAATAGCCGCAAGATCTGTTGGGTCTCCTAGAACTATTTTGATTGTCTTAAGGCAGGCCTAAATTTTAGTGACGGGAAAGAGAAAGTCGTGAAAGGGACTACAACTAAGTTTAAAAAGAGTATCTGAGTTTGAAAAGCTTTTCAAGGTAAAAAACGAAGTCCCTTTCCCCTTCAGTATCTTGTTCTCGAGAATCTTTTCGCCCGATTAAAGCTATTGACTCCATTTACCCAATATTGGCAAGTGGTCTACTGTTCTTCCAGTTTTACAAGAAAACGAGATCCCTAGTTGGAGCCTATGTTGGAGCCACCTTTTGTTTTTGTTTTTTTTTAGCCCGTCACAAATTTCATTCTTAATGCTCGAAATCGAAATATGGTTTTCGTATTTTCCGTCTGGGGTTTCAGAATCTCTAAAGCTTTATCACGCAAGCAGCAATGATTATTGTACTCTCGAGGCGAATCCTACCTTTCGTAAAAAAAAATCCCCTTTTTGTTCTACCTCAAGATCTCGTAGGTTGGATGTTATAAATCACGTAGTTCACACGTCCCGAGCAACGAAACGACGAAATCGTTTTAAATTTTCACCCAGGGTAGTAACGGGAGTAAAGTTTTCCTAAACCATGTTTAAACATCATCGGGTTTTCGCACCTCAGCGATCACCAAATCCAAAAGTTTATTGTCATAGCCCCGATAGTCGAGAACACGAAATCCTTATTTAGTAACCCGTGTCAAGGTTAAAAGTAAAAGCTAAACCATGGTAATGTTTTGTCGGCAATTCACCACTCGGCGTTTTCTTTTTTAAAAGTTACACTGTCTAAACCCCGACTCGCAAAATCACGATAAGGATATGAACATAATTAATTAATCACTTAATCTAAGTTTATCTTCCCTTTTAATTAAGTCGTATTATCGCGATCTCGCGGTTTCACAGCTAGGCATGCAAACTTCCCGGAAACTTACCTTCGAAGCTCTGAGTCGCGATATGACGAATATAAGCAATTACGAAGTCAATTAAGCGCCTAATCACAATTGTGGTTTTGTTAACCAAAATCGATCATCGCAAATTCGGGGGTTAGAGGTTCAAAGAGTTAAAGAAAAAAATTTGATACAACGAGTACCGAAAGATAAATTAACGTTGGTAAAACCAGATTAATTAAACTAAATAAATATATCCCGTGTTTTGATGCTTGCACATTTTACGAGGTAGCCTTATTCATTCCATACGCTAACTGACATTTCAAACCGCCAAAATTTATGGCATTAATTAGGAAATAGGGCAAATCGACGAATAAAGATCAGATTTTTTGGCAAAATTTATTTCTAAACATGATTTGACAAACCTGTTCTAAAAGGTACCGAGTTTTCGAATATATATAATAGTTGTGGTTCATTATAACAAATGCATTTTTATATTACGTAGAGCACACTTTCTCAGCGAGATAACTTTTGTATTTATACGTATTTTTATCGCAGAAGAGCTAAAGCAGGATCTCCAGGAATGGCCCCACGAAAAGCATCCAAGGCCAGTGTTGAGGTTTCGGGACAAGGTTTGGACAATGTCGTTGATACTTCACCTCAAAGTATCGACTCGGTCACGAATTGGTCGTTCGTTTTCAATGGTCTGCAGGCCGAATTGGTGGATTATTCTGATGATTCCAGCGACAATGAAAAAGACGACATAACCACCAAGTATAAGATCGTCATTCAATCGAGAATGCATAAAGTAGCGGCCAGGCCACGATTTCTCCCATATTATGACATGGTCCGATGGGCATTAGACCATGTGGACATACCAACCAGAACCATCATGAATGAGCAGAAGGTCACCATCGGGACTTTCAGACCTGAACATCTGCAAGCCATATATAAGTTGCCCACAGCGTTCGACTATACATATGGCGTTGAATTCTTGGATGATTTCAAATAGAAGGAATGTGTACAATATGATAAAACCATGTCTATCTTAATAAAAGATTGGGTTTTTCACACTGCGAAGTTCAGGGATGACAGCCACGGTATATATTCACTAGTTTCCTTAGAGCCGCAGTACAAGTATGTAGCTATGATGACATGCAGATTATACGGGAGAGAGGACACCTCACATTTCTTTCTTCCATGGGTGCCTCTAATATTTCGAGTTGTTGAATGTTGTTCCTTCGACTGGGAGAAAATGTTGTCTGATAGCTTGACCAGTTGGGTCACCGAGTATCAGGTGCAGAAAGAGAGCAGAAAGACTTCTTCATTTTTCATGTCTGCATACATTATGGATGCCGTGTGTTTTTTAACACCATTTCCATTAATGAGCTGGAGTTGGAATCCAGCAGAAGACGAGCCTATCCACGTCTATCACGCGAAATTGTGGGAAAACAAAGCGGCAAATTTCGTATATGAAATCTTCAACTGGGTGATGGTGCCTCTGCATGTCACTATTTTCGATCACCCGCTAGCCAGGATTTCGGACAGTATAGTGACAAATCTGAGCAGCATAGCTGACTGGTATGTAGAAGACGAATTTTCATACCTCAAAGTTTTCGGGGCTTCTGTTCCCCTCATGCATTGCCATTATTCATTCCCGACAAGATGGCTTGTCGTGAGGTTGCTAGAAAAACAGTAATCGGCGGTATAAGCAAGGAGCTTAAGGGATACTCGAAGAAGGTATGGCCACCTTTTCCTGTTCATTTAAATTCATATTCTTTATTATATTTCAGGCATGCCGAAGCTGAGGCAGCAGCCCTGGAAGACCTAAATTTGGTCCTCATTGAATACAATAAGCACGATCTGCAAAGGGTCATGAGCAATCATTTGGCCAGTTGCGGGCTCAAGAGATTTGAGCACGAGAATTCTCCCTCGGATGATATTTTCTGAGGTGCAAGATCCTATGCCAAGATTCTAGCTCGGATAAAAACCTTGGCACCTGAGGAGAGGGTCGATGTTCTGAATTTCCAAGAACATCGATGCAGTTGTCTTCCCGCTTTGTTGCAGGGTGAGAATCTGAGTACAGCGGAGGCGAAATAAAAAGATGCTGAGGGCTCCAAAGATGAGACACCCGGTCAAGAAAAACACTAGGACAGGGAAGAGAAAAATAGGATTCCGAAAGCAGAGATAAAGACTCTCAAATTGCCGAAGAAGCAGAGTCTGGTTACTACTCCAGGACCATTGACAAAACAAATCGGAGATCCTATCACATCGGTTACTCCCTTGCAATCGACTCAGGGAAATATTGACACAGGGTGGATCTTTAATGAAGAGTTGAGGCCTATAAGGGTGGAAGAGCTCCCTCCAAATGAGTTATTCTTCGATAAGAAAAGAAAGGCAGTAGTAAAGAGAGAGTTCTACCAGGAAGGGGAATTGACAGTCAAGAAATACAAAGTTATGACTGATGGGAAGGACAAGAAGAATGAACAGTTCACAACAGAAATAGCTGGGACATTAGGTGCGTATGCTACATTGAACCAATTTTCGGTCGGGGTTTTGAAAAACCAGCTAAAACAAAAAAATCGCCTCATCAAGACCCTGGAAGCTAGATTGGCCACAGAAGCAGAGGCTGCCAAAGACTAGGCAAGTGTGGGAATAGAGTAGGCCAGGTTGGACGATAAAAATGAGATAGAGCTACTCAAGACTAAGCTCGAACAAGCATAGCTGGTGGTTCGGGATGGTCAGATGCAAGCGAGCCAACAAAAATATTTGATCGAACAGCTACAGGCTAGGGTGGAAATCATCGAAAGCAAAGAAAAAAATATCGGGATGTTTTAGTCCCAGGCGATGGATATTCGTAGCAGAGTCTCTGCGGCCCAACGAAATTTACTCGGCAAGGTAGAGGTGATTCAGGACATCTTCTTGCTGGTAAATCAAGTTTTGGAGAATTTAACTGCTAGAGAAAGGGAAGCTGGAGCAGCACGGGTCGCCTTCCAAGAGGCTGTGATAGCCACAAACAACAGATATTCGGGAAGTACTCCCAGGTTCACCATTTCGGAGCAGACCAGAGGGAACATTCTATTAAAAGAAGGGAGCACAGCGTCGCGGAAGGCAAGCTGCAAGCCAGAAGGGTAACAAATTCCTTAGAAGAGGCCTTTAGTTCTATAGATGGTAATCTGCTAGGCATTGATAGTGGAGGTAATTTCGAGGCATTGATTCAAATGAATATGGCAAAAATATCGCTTGATTTAAAGGAAAAATAGGAAAGGGATTCAGTCGAGATCTCCCAAGTGACTATGGCAGACATAGTCCAAATAGACAAATGTATGATTAAACCAAGCACGCAATTATGCGCTATCGACATCATAGATAGACAGATGGAAGATAGGCTGTCGCAATTAGCCCGAGATTGTTACTCTTTTGAGGCCAACTGCCAAGCAGAACCGTCAAGGATAATATCTCGGTTGGTTGAAATATGTGTCACATGTACCGAGCACGTGCGAGGACAAACTTCTGGCACCAAGTGAAGACAGAGAAGCAGAAATTTAGCGATTTATCTCCTCCCTATCATAACCAAAATTTTTGTAATGATTGAGATTCCATCTCATTGTAAAACTATATAAATATACCATAGAAAGAAAGAAAAAGGGTTGGACCTTTTTGTGTCGATTGTAACAGAGTTTTTACACTTTGAGAGTTAATACGAAGCAAATCTGAAGATTCTCAATTCCGTCATGACTGTGTTATGAGTTTGTTTTCTTGTATCTCATATTTCGTTTCATTTCATATTCTTATCTAATGAATGTTTCGCTATAATTTAGTACAACCTCTACTATAGCGAATGAATTTTGGTTTTCTATAATTGTTTAATGTTTTTCCTCTGTACCAGCTATCAGTAGGTGTAAGACCAGTCAACACTTTCAGAATTCTATATATATTTTATGCTAAATCGGTTTATTTCCTTACATTTTTCTTCCTTTGTTTATACGTGAGATTCTCCCTTGATAGGAGCCTTACTTGATAGACAGCTAAAAAAATTTCTCCCACCTCATACATTTTATTAAGATATAACCCAGTTACGGGAAAGAGCCTTTGATTTGCACCTCGTTTTGTTTCTGAAACCGTAAAATCTCTTTTATATGACCGAATTGAGACAGCACTTAATTTCCTTCTGAAGTGTTCTTATTTTTATTGTCCCTCCATGACTGTCCCTGTACCAACACAGCCCAATATCAAACCCGAATTATCAAATCAAACACACATTGCCTCAAATATTTTTTATACTATCCTTAAAACAACTACTACCTGGGTTGAGCTCGAACGTTCATGGGCAGTGATTGAACAGGATATAACCATCCAGGAACAATTGGAAGCTAGACAACGGCAACGTAGAAATATTCCCTAGTTTCCCTCGTCGAAGGTTGACGTTTCTCTCTTCCCTATCCTTTACCCAATTTCGGATGCCTAAACACTGTACTTCTAAGCCTTAAGTACAGACTCTGGAACAACAACATCCATAAACCTTACCAAGCATACATTACCATCACACCATCATTTGTGACTTAATAACTATATGTTAAACATTTTATAAGAGTTGGTTTAAAGGTATAGTCCGCGGGGAAAATAGTCCATGGGGAAAAGGGCCAAAGGATAAACCCTCAACCCTTGGTTATGTGTAATACATGTAACCATAGCCCGAGATCTGCAGAAGTGTTAAAGAAATATTCCAACAAATATGTAACAAACACGAAACTATATATAACATATGGTTTCAATGTATGCGAAAAAGTGGAGTCTGCAGGCTTGAACCCCGGACCTCCCACCAAACAATGTCAATGTTTTAACATTGGCACTCCAACCATTGTACCAAATGGTTGAGTTGTTATATCCAACCGTATATATTATATTTAAGTTACAACTAATTACTCCCGGAATAAATGGATTCAGGTGGGGCTCGACCTCCCCCCAACCTCCCCTATATAACTAGCTCTTTACACCAATGTAACACACATCATTCTTATGTTCTAAAATCTCTACTCATAGTCTTTTGAAGCTAAGTTTGTAGTATTTGTTTGGAGATATGGGGTATTTATAGTCATCGGAATCGGTATTTCGAGATGGAGTCGATGGTGACAATATTATCACTCATTTGTAAGCCATAAATCTGTAAATTTGGGATTTATGAGATGTAATAGAGACATTGGGCACTTGTAAGAGAAATATATAGTGTTTATAATCATTGGATTCAGTTTTCCAAGGTGGTGCCGAATTTCACATTTGTAATTGAAATCAAGAAATGGTGGAAAAGGTCATTGTAAAATCACAAGGATTTAAACATTAATAAATAGGTCTCCAAATTGGAAGCGGGCCCGAAGATGTAGCCCAAATTGGGTGAACTCCGTTAACAACTATTGTGTTATGTGGTTCTTATTATTGTTTCCATGTTGATTTTTCATTTTCTTATGTAAGATGGATTATGAAAGTTATGATCATCGGTTAAAGTGTTTGGTTAAGTAAGATAAATCACTTTCATGCTATAAGAACTATCAAATAAAATATTCTTGGAATAATAAAGTGGTATTGCGCTTAGTAATATTTCATATCAAGTGTTGTATGGGTTCTATCCATTTTCGAATAATTTCCTTTGGCACCAGGCACATCAACTTCATTCCCTTACAAGTCCATCATATTGGACCCTACTTTGTCATAATTAGGACTTCCAAGCTCTACGATTGGAGCTTCCAAGTGCCCCTTTTCCGTGTTCAACAAGAAAGGACCTTGGTGGATGTCTTAATTATAACACGGTGTCAACCTCAAGATTGACTTAAGCTCCATATTGTATATTTAATAAAAGTTAAGAACCACATTTGGAAAAATAATCGATGATCCATAAGCTTTGTCAATGTGTCTCATCACTAAATATTAATCATGTCCTTGGTCTCATCCTGCTCCTCCATGAGATCCTCACCTATGTACTTACTAAGAAGTTCATCATGTTTATTCTTCTCCACAACCATGCACTCAGTTTCTTTATCATCCAAAAGGGGCACATGGGAAAAAAACTCTCGCTCTCTCTATTGTTGGTTTCCCTTGTTATAATTTCCCATTTCTTCTACCACATCCTCATCTTCCACGAATAGGAACATCTTAATGGAAAAAACCTTTCCACTCTTGATCATTAACCTGGCTTCCCTATAGATAGACTCGATCCTCTACCACTTCCTCGACGCTTTGGCATGCATCTCCTCCTTTGTGGGCCACTCGAATTTCTCCAATAAACCATTCTTGTCATCATTATTACCATAGTAATAGGTGTCAATTCACTTGTAGATCACATAGCTATACCTCCTCTTCTTCTCCTCAGGGGGCTTATCGAATATCTCTTTGACGTCGGGGAGGAATTTCTCAGTCACACTTATACAATTGATTGTTGGAAGATAGCATGTTACAGTGTTCCAACAACCAATTGTATAAGTGCGGCTGGGAAATTCCTCCCTAGAGTCAAAGAGATATTTGATAAGCCCCGTGAGGAGAAGAAGAGGAGTCCTATGTATGTGATCTACAAGTGAATTGATTCTAGTTATTATGGTGACAGCGATGACGAGAATGATATCCTGGAGAAAGTCAAGCGGCTCATGGAGGAGGAGATATGTGCGAGAGAATTGAGGGAGTGGAAAAGTATCAAGTATATATAAAGGTAGTATAGATTGACAATCAAGACTAGGGACATCATTGTCATTAATTTGGTCCTATTCGAGGAAGCTAATGATGTGGTGGAAGAAATGGGAGAGCAAGATAAGGGAAACCAACAATAGAGAGAGAAATATTTTTTTCCCATGTTCCCCTTCTAGATGAGAAAGAGATTGAGCACATGGTTGTGGAGAAGAAAAAAAATGATAAAATTCTTATTAAGTACATGGGTGAGGATCTCATGAAGGAGAAGGTCGAGGCCAAGGAAATTCTTAATATTTAGTGATAAGGCATGTTGGCAGAGTTTATGGATCATCGGTTGTTTTTACAAATGTGCTTCTTAACTTATATTAATATAAAATATGGAGCTTAAGTCATTCTTAAGGTTGACATAGTGCTATAATTAATACATACACCAGGGTCCTTTCTTGTTGAACAGGGAAAAGGGGCACTGGGAAGCTCTGATCGTAGAGCTTTGCAGTCCAAATTATGCCAAAGTAGGGGCCAAGATGATAGATTTGGAAGGGAAAAAAATTTGATGTGCTCAGTGCCACAAGAAAGGACCCCAGTTACAGATAATTAAAGTCTATGAAATCACTCCTCGTCCTCAAAGAGATATTTTATAATCCCCCTCAAGGAAAAGAAGAGGAGGTGTAGGTATGTGATGTACAAGCGAATTGACACCAATTCATATTATGGCTACAGGAATGACAAGAACGATATCTTGGAGAAATTTGAGCGGTCCATAAAGGAGGATATGTGAGGTAGAGCACTGAGGAAGTGACGAATTTTTTATTCCATGCACTAAATTATGAGAGGCACCGAAGAGTGACTTATGTTTTTTCCTCCGCAAAGAAAAACCTCCACAAAATTTAACTGTGGAGGTTTGCATATGAAGATTATGAATTAAATTGTTTTTCTTCTAGTTGCTATTGCTACTGCACTCAGAGTCCTCAGTGTATTTTACCCACATAAAATCCTTTTTAGGAACACATATATAGATAAAATGAATTTAAAACATAAAACACAAACATATATAACTAATTTGCATTTATCAAAAATTGAAAATAGTTTATGTTGGAAAAAAAGTGAAAAAGTAATTGATGTTATTAACAAATACATATGCACCATGTCTGGTGCTCCTTATCAAACATAAGGAACTGAATAAACATTTGTTAAATATAACGCACCAGTGTATCATTGTTAGTCAAGCATCGATATATATAGTGGTGCATCATGATATATAGTGCACCGGTTAAGGGTTAGTGTTAAACCACGCACTGCACTTGGTTATATTAAATGCACTGACTCTCTATGTTAGTTGGTGCACAAGACGCTTTTAATCGATGCCTTTTGTTTTCTTGATGCATCGTTAATGAGCACATTCTAAAATGTGCATCGAAATAATAATTTTTAAACTATTTTTCCTGATACAACTTACTTAACCTCCCTGGTGCATTTCATTTAAAGTAACACACCGACACTCCATTTCCTCTTGTATGTGTTGATATTAGTGCATTTGTATTATAATGCATTGGTGATAGGGCATCCCATAAAATGAACCAAGATAGTAAATTATTATGTATTTTTCTCTGTGTTTTAGTACACATCACCAGTAAGATTTATTTATTTGATGCACTTCAAAAACTTGGTGGTACGTTCAATTAATAGAATGCACCAGTGTGTTTATATAAATTTGTTCACTTCCTATCATCTTAGCAGTGCTTACTATAAGATGTGTTGCACTGGAAATTTGTGAAAATTTGGCCCAATGTCATGTTTTTTACATTATCGGTGCATTTTTTTATCCATTTCCACCGACAAGTGAACTTGTTGTATATGAACTTAGACGATGTGATGTGTTAATATAAAAGTGCCAATGCTACCATACTATTGGAGAACTATCATTTTGTTTAATGGTGTGTTATGTTGTCAAGGACATAGGTTATAGGGCGTCCATCGAAATCACACAACAAAAATGTGTGATGTGTTACTATTAACGCATTGGTACCATCATGATAGTGGAGAATTGGTGTTCTGTAACTCTGTACATTGTAAATGATAGAGCACTAGGAACGAGGCATCTAATGATATGCCTCGCTATGAAAATTTGAGAAATATGTGTCCCGGTGTGTTTATGTATACAGTGTCGGTGCATTGGATTACAATGGTTACACCTCTACATTAAATTTTATAAATCGTTATGTTAGCGATGTGGTTAGTTAAGGGAAGTGTAATGGTGTGTAATGTTAAATGGCACTGGTGTGATTTATTCGGTGCATGTATTTGTTTTTATAAAGTATGGTGGTGTGTTTGAACATTGACGTGTGGGGGCATTATTGTTCGGGTTCACCTAACGTAGTTGGTTAAACTCAGTGCACTGCTAGGTTAGATTTTATACATTTTTTAGCTTGCGGTGAAGTTAATGAAGTGTAATGTGTCGGTGCATGTATAAGCCAATTTTATGCCAGTGTCGGGGCATTTGGAAGGACAGACTGCTTTTTATTTTAGTTATTTATCACGGTGTGCTAGATTGAACAGCACCGGTGCGGAAATATATGGACACGTTATCAGCAGTGCTCATTGTGTATCTAACACCATACACATTCAAGGCGGTGCTCACTGTGTATTTTGTTTGAATTATTGGTTGTGTGTTGTCATTGATGGAAACATGAGTCAAACATATACAGTAATCAGAGAAAAAGGAATATCACCTTGGGTAGAAGCAATTCATGATCATTGTTGATCACGATAGGATCAACAGTGATCCTATGTTCCTAAATCTTAAGAAAAGTATCATGTAGAGAATCCATGTATAGAAGGAGTAACGAAGCACAAGGAATTAATAGCTCAGACGGTTAGAGACTAAAGATCGGTGCATAAAAGAATGCAAAAATAATTATTAAAAGATCAGGAGAAATAGTGATGAACAGATTAGAAAGAAGAGCATTGAACACCCTTAGAACTGTAAGGAAACTATGTTACAGTTGGTTGAAATATCATTCATTGATCGCAACCAAGTGGAAGGATAGTGTAAGTTTCGACACTTCACCACTTTTCCACTTCGAAGATTACTGGAGATAAGGAAGAATCCACGAAATCCCAAAGTCACGAAATAAATTCCAACCATCAATCAAGAAGTAGCTTTGGATGAGCTCTCAGCCATTAGATCAAGATTTAATTTACAATTAAATGTTGATCGTCGATTTGGAATGGAAATTTTAAACCGTCAGATCGTACTAAAGGAAA
This sequence comes from Picea sitchensis, assembly GCA_010110895.2. Taxonomy (NCBI): domain Eukaryota; kingdom Viridiplantae; phylum Streptophyta; class Pinopsida; order Pinales; family Pinaceae; genus Picea; species Picea sitchensis. The sequence continues at coordinate 119,416 of SNQJ01S0003860.1, forward strand.
TAAGGTTTTCAAATTCGGCGTTGACCACTCCGGTGATAAGAAGTTCAAAAAAACCAAGAATACCTTAATTTCAGAGCCTCGAAGTCCCAAAGTAAATGAGGGCCATTAGATCTGGGAAATGCATAGTGACCATTAGATGAGGATAGGTGGGTCCAATGATAGTCAACTCTATTGTTGACCACTCAACCACAGATTGATTCATGATCGTCGATTTGTTTTATTCTCAAGGATAATGTTGAAATCATCGGATTAGCACCTGTTAGGACTTGCGTTTGGTCATGGGTTTTGGTGTCATGATAGAGGAACAAGGATGAAACAAGAGGTTCTAGGATCAGCGCTTAAATGAATAATCCCATGGTTTTGAGTCCACGATCATTTGAACATTGGGTTGAAGGAAGCACCTCATATAGAATTCATTTATGTAAACAACTTAAGGTATGTAGAGTAATTCGACAAAGATTAACACCATAACAATACAGAGAGTTGGTAAAAGCTTGAAGATGATTTATTGGTGAACTGAGGACACAACAGAAGCATGAGAATGATATAATGAGTCGATACATATCTGTGATCAACTCATGAGGACAAAATTTGAATCAATATTAGTCTTCTAATTAATTAAATGAAGAGGTGCAATGGTTCATGTAAAAAAAACACAATGGTTCAATCCTATACCTATTGAAATACTATATAAACCAGAAGTGGTGGTGAATCTAGAGTGTCTTGGTGTCTTGATGGAAGTTTGTTCTATCAGGTTGGTGGTTGTTTATAAGTTGAGCCTTGTTATGAGGTTTGGATTCCTCACATCTCAGTTGGATCTGAGATCAACAAGTTGGGTCTTTTTATGAGGGTTGGATTCATCGTTTCTTAGTTGAATTTGAGAACTACAAGCTGGGTCTTGTATTAGAGAGTTGGATCTCTCATATTAAGTTGAAGTTGAAGATATCAAAGGATTGATTTTATTTGTATTCATTCAAGTTAAATAAATAAAAGAAAGATATTTTATCTACTTCATACAGTTTTTGTTACACATGTTTATGAATAATTAATTGAGTTGCATATATCTTATTTAGTTAATTCAGTTAAATTATGAAAGTATAAAAAGCAGTCAAAATTTTCCGACACTGATTCACCCCCCCTCTCAGTGTCAGTATGTGTTTCAAAAATCGGTATCAGAGAGGGTGCCTTCAACACAGTTTAAACACTAGAAGGTAGACTCTGAAGAAATGGGTGGACAAATGGCTCTCTCCACAAATGAAGCTCTCTTATTTGATGGAACAAACTACTCTTCATGGAGGGAAAGTATAAAATGGTATCTAAAGTCAATAGGACCTATTGTTTTGGATTCAGTCATATCTAAACCTTGGTAATCAACTACCTCAAATAAAAAATCCAAAACTACAAAAGAAGAAAAGAAAAATAATTCAATAGCATTAAAGGAAATTCTAAATGGAGTGTTAGATCAAGTCAAATGAAATATGGGACATTGCACCTCTGCTAAAGTACTATGGCTCTAGATAGAGAATTCTTATCAAAATATGGAACAAAACAAAGAAACAGAGAAATTCAATCATATTAAAGAACAAAACTCTGAACTGGAGAAATCCAATCAGATTAAAGAACAAAACTCAAAAAATGGAGAAATCCAATCAAATTAAAGAAAAAAACTCAGAAATGGAGAAATCAAATCAGGTTGAAGAACAAAATACAGATAAAGATAATTCTAATCAGAATAAAGAACAAAATATAGAACAGGACAATTCCATCAAAGAATTGATGCAAACCATTGTCATCAAAGAAGACAACTCCATTAAGGAATTGATGCATACGTCAACAATCACTAAAGAAAAACTACAAAATCTTAAGATTGATATTACAGCTGTAATAGAAGATATTTGTATGGAACCAGGAAATGGTATACATTTTTAAATTCCTGTGGATACTCTTGACAAACTCGAATACACAACTATGTGCACTCTAGAGGAGTTAGATAAATTTCAAAAGAGAGATATGTTGCTACTACAACAATATCTCTAACTCCTCAAATTGCTATGTTGGAATTGGAACTCATCAACCTCAAAAGGATTCAACTAGAAAACAAGGACGAAAAAAAAAGATTGAAGAATGAATTTGTTTATCTAACAAAAGATATAGAAGATTTGAAGACATATGACAAAACTGACAACTGCACAGAAGTCTTGGATGATACAAAAGAAATGGTCATCAATCTAAAGACTCAACTTGAAGAAGCTAAGGAAAAAGAAGAAGCCTTGAAGATTTAGTTGACTAAAACTGAAGAAACATGTAACATGTTGGAAATGGAAGTTATCAACCTTAAAAAGAAGAATGAAAAGACAAAATCAATTTTCAAATTCCAGAACATCTTAGCTATGCCATATAGGATCTAGAACAGTCAAAGACCAACTGATGACAAAATCAGTCTTGGTTACAATAAGAAAGAAGAAGGTGGAAAATGGAGCACCATTCAAAAACATGATAAGGGATCATACTCCTCAAAAGAAAAAGGTACATTCAAAAACCTAAAAGAAACCATGAACTTTGTCAAGGAAGGAAGCTATAAAATTCAAGAACAAGAAACATATCAAAATACATACTTATCATGTCAAAATAGACTCAAGTATGGAAACACCTTCAATGGGTATTGTTTTTCTTATAATAACTTTGGTCACAAAGCATTGGAATGCAAGAGTCCTGAAAAGAAAAATTCGGGAAGGTTCAATAACTTAATGAGATGTTGGAGATTCAATTATGTTGGCCACACAACAAAGTTTTTTCATACAATGAGATATTACAACTGTGATAGGTTTGGTCACAAATCCCAAAACTACAGAAAATCAAGAAGTTGATCCATGAGAAATAATTTGTACAAGTTAGGAAGAAAATCTAATGAAGGTTGGAAGAAAAGAAGAAATGACAAATCTTAAAGGAAAAATTTAGAAAAGAAAGATCCAACAAACAAAATATCTCATGAAAAGGTATGGAGAATAAAATATGAAATAGAAAGCAAGAAAGATAATCTGGCATCTAAAAATGAAGAAATTGATAACAATAAAATGATGGGTGAAGTTCCTAATAAGGAATCTGAAATTTAGAGATTTGATTATGAAATGGATCAAACTCAGGAAATGAGAGTTCCCAAAGAAGAAGATGACACAATAGCATATCCTAATGATATCATGCAGATCAAGAGTACATTAACCAATAAAATAAAAACACAAATAGAAAATCCCAAAGAAGAAAATGAAGAAGTTTCACTTACACAGAACAATGACAAATCTTCAATAGTATATCAACTAGAAGAATTTAACAGTGAAAATCTTGGAAGTTTTCCAATGTTATTTTCATGAACTACTAAATTTCCTCTCAATAGAAAATATGAATAAAAAGGATTTTACAGCATGATTTGGTGTAAGTACTACAAAATACTACTAAAGTATGTTATGATCTAAACCCAATGAGGAATTTCGAAAAGAATGAAAAACTTATGAAGAGGACTTAACAAACAACAGATGAAAGGAACAATTCAATCTTATTTCTAAGAGATAGAAGTTGAATTTGTTTCTGCAGAACCAACGGATTGTGAATAAGATATTAAATTGGTTGAAGAATGGAAATTAAATTAATTGGTATCAATCAATGGTATTCTAGTGAAAGAAATTAATATCAACAAGAATAAAGAAACAGATCAAGAATATTAGTAAGATTCACACCCTTGTCCTTTAGGACAAAGGAGAAGACATTAAAACCCTATGAAACAGTAAAAACTTAGGGGGGGTATTTAATTTGGTCATCAAATGAGGAATTCATTGGATTAGGTTTAAAATACTTGATGACTACAAAAAATTGGTATCAATAAGACTACCTATTTGAATACAAAATCCCAAGATATTGAGATAACAGCTGGCACATTCATAGGGGGGGGAAACAGTAGAAGTTTAACTCTTTGTCATTGATGTCAAAGGGGGAGAAAATAAGTAAAATAAATTTGGTATCAATATTTGGTATAACTAAAAGTTCAATCCTCCAACCTAAAAATGAGATCAATGATAAGGGGAGCAAAGGTATTTATTTTACAGATATGTTTCCCTCAATGTCAAAAGGGGGAGATTGTTGGAATTATTGGTTGTGGGTTGTCGTTGATGGAAACATGAATCAAAAATATACATTAATTAGAGAAAAAGGAAGATCACCTTGGGGTAGAACAAATTCGTGATCATTGTTGATCACAATAGGATCAACAATGATCCTATGTTCCTAAATCTCAGCAAAAGTAGCATGCATAGAATCCATGTACAGAAGGAGTAATGAAGCACAAGGTATTAATATCTTAGGAGGTTTAGCAAATAAATATCAGTGCATAAAAGAATGCATATAAATAGCTATTAAAATCTTAGGAGAAATAACGATGAACAGATCAGAAAGAAGAGCACTGAACACCCTCGGAACTGTGAGGAAACTTTGTTACAGTCCATCAAAATCTCAACCATTGATCGAAACCAAGTGGAAGGATAGCATAATTTTCAGAACTTCACCACTACAGTGATTACTGGAGACAAGTAAGAATCCATGAAATACTAAAGTCACGAAATAAAATCCAACCTCGATCAGGAAGGCGCTTCAAATGAGTTCTCAGTCATTAGATCAAGATTTAATTTAGAATTAAATGTTGACTGTCGATATGGAATGGAAATATTGAACCGCTGGATCATATTAAAGGAAAGAAGGAGGAAAAATTCAGCGCTAACCACTCCGGTGATAAGAAGTTTAGAAAAAACAACAATACCCAAAGGTCGGAGCCCTGAAGTCCCAAAGTGATTGAGGGCCATTAGATCTGGATAATTCATGGTGACCATTCGATGAGGATAGGCAGGTCCATTGGTGGTCAACTATGGTTCTGACCACTCTGGTGAAAAGAAGTTTGAATCATGTAGGAATACTTGAAGGTTGAAGCCTCGAAGTCATGAACTCTCGTCGACTGTCGGATCAAAGGAAGAGCTGGTAAATCCCGCCAATCGTTGATCGACATAAAGTGAAACGATAGGGAAAGATTTGAAATCCTAAAGTCCAAAAGTAACTCTAATTGTTGATCCATTTCGGGACCATTCTCAACATTTGGATGAATTAGTGGAAGGATAGGATAAACAGGGCCAAAGGAACTAAGTCTCGTAGTAAACAGAGGTCGTCCGATCAAGACAAGGAAAGATCAAGCGGTGGAAAAACATATTCAACACTTCGACGATGATCGAAGGTTGATATAGAAGTACAAAACTCTTGGAGCCACAAAGTACCGAATCCATGAAGTGTAAAGCCATGATCCAAGAGGGAGACATGTGGTAGAAGACAAAGATGACATGTGTCCCAATCAGATGGTGACAAGTGTCAAGGTATAGTTGGAACTTTAGGTATATGAAAGTCACGAATCTAGGTGACATGTGGAAACCACTCAAGAAGTTCCATGTCAACAATGACGTTAGCAATCCATGTCACTCTTGGATTACAGCCTCTGAGGATATCACTCTTCTCCTAGCAAAAAAATGTTTGAAGCTTCGAAGGCTGAAGTCGCAAAATTAATGTTAGCCATTGATCTAAGATCCACCAGAATATCTCTTGATCATCTGATTGAGTATAGTGGAAGGATAGGGTAAGACCGATGGTAAGCGGTCATTAGTACTCTATGACCTATTCAGTAAGTAAACACTCCAGAGGGATTGAACTACTTTTGATTTCGAGTAACCCAGAGTCTTGAGTCACGAATAATCGAATACCCAGAAAGCAGGAACTATGTTTGCCTAAGTGTATGGTCCTGGCTCCAGTTCATGTGAAGTTTATTAAGAAAATCGAGGGGCCAAGTTCAAAAATTATACGACAAAAATGATTTAAATCCTTTGGTTCTTAGCCTAAATTCATATGACGAATAATGTCAATACGAAGTGCGTATACGCACTTCAAAAAAATTTACTCCAAGATAATTGGAAGACTGCAAAGTCTGGAGTCACGAACGAGAACCATCCACTCAACCACATATTAAGTCCTAATCATCAATTTATTTTATTCTCAAGGATCATGTTGAAATCGTCGGATTAGCACCTGTTAGGACTTGCATTTGGTCATGGGTTATGGTCTCATGATAGAGGAATAAGGATTAAAGAAGAGGCGTTAGGAGTAGCGCTTAAATGAATAAGCTTGTGTTTTTTAGTCCACGGTCATTTGAACATTGGGTTGAAGGAAGATCCTCATACAAAATTCATTTTTGTAAACAACTTAAGTTCTATAGAGTAATTTGACAGAGATTAACACCATAACAATACAGAGAGTTGGTAAAAGCTCGAATATGATCTGTTGGTGAACTGAGGATGCAACAGAATCATGTGAATGATATAATGAGTTAATCCATGTCTGTGATCAACTCATGAGGAAAAAATTTGAATCAAGATTAGTCTTCTAATTAATTAAATGAAGAGGTGCAATGGTTCATGTCAAAAGACACAATGGTTCTATCTTATACCTATTGAAATACTATATAA
>SNQJ01S0003860.1:131955-171223 GCA_010110895.2 Picea sitchensis
ATTGTTTACAATACAATATACATATAGGAGCCAGCAGCATCCAAAACCCTAACCCAATGACCTGGATTAGTCCAAAACCCTAATTCCTTAACCGGAAATAGAAAACCATCGGCAAAAAACCATGTGCCGAAAAAACCACCTAATATCATGTGCTCCCGGAAATATGTCGTCCCAAAAATATGTCGGCCCGGCAAAAATATGTCGGCCCGAAAAAGAATATAACACATACCTAACACTTGGAAATCCTTTCACAGTGCTTTGTTTTCCATTTCCATCAAGACATGTAAATGTCTTATTATGACAATCTAGGATAGCATGATGCTTTTCCAACCAATCCATTCCAATCAGAATATCATAAGACCCCAATGGTATGATATTTTGATCAATACTAGTATTCACACCATTAAGACTTATGGAACAACTTCTGACCATATCATGGATTCTTCTTTTGGTCCTAGTGGCTAACTGAACCAAACTTTTTTTTCCAAGTTTACTTTCCTCCAAATGTTATCTATCCACTATCTTAGGATCAATGTAGCAATGACCTGCTCCTGAATCAATCAAAATAGCAACAAGTTGATTTATGACCTTACCTTACACCTTGATCATATTGGACCGGTACTCTTCTTGTCGATCATCTAAAGCTGCATAGATTCTTCTCATATCTTTGACTATTGTAGCCTTTTATATGTTGTGCACAGTCTTCACTATGTCCTTTCTATGTGGGAAATCCTTGTACAGGTGATCTTCCTTGCATCCCCAGCATTGGATTGGTGGTCTTCCCCTTTTTCCCAAGGAATCTTCTTTCTTGAAATCCCCCCTAGCATACTGATCTTGATGATTTCTATTAGGCTCATTCCTATTGAAGGCGGGTTTGAATCCTTTCCTCCTCTGATCAAACTTCACTTTTTTCTTGTCCCTCCAAGATTTCTTCATGGATTCTCTTCCCTAGCCTTGCTCATACAGGTATTTAGCCTTCCTGATAGCTTCAGTCAAGGTCTTGGGTTCATCATACTTGATCTTTTCCTTATAAAAGGCTAGCAGTCCACTTAGAAATATATGTATTTTCACTTTCTCATCACCAATGAACTTGACATAATTTAACAATCCCAAGAACTTCTTCTCGTACTCTACCATAGTCATGCTTCCCAAACTAAGTTTTAAGAACTCCTACATTTTCTTGTCATAGAAATTCTCTGAGAGGTACTCCTTCTAGAAGTACTTCTTGAACTACTTCCAACTGATCCCACTTTCATTAATGTTCTCCACTTGCTTCAATTGGTCCCACCACATTACAGCTTTCCCGTGTAAATGGTAGGTGTAAATCCTGGATTCTAGGTTTGATGAATAGTTATGTAACTAAAAATATCTCTTGATCCCAAGAAACCATGCTTCGGCATCATCTTCCCTTTCTCTTTCACCATCGAAGGAAGGTGTCTTGAGCTTCCTCAACTCTCCTTGCAAACTATCTATCTCTTGTTTCCTTCTTTGGTGTCTGACAGGAGACACCTCTGGACTACTTACGGGATCTTCCGATGCATAAAAAATTCTTTCTAAGTAATGAGGTGAGTGATGTTCATGAGCTCTTCTAGCACTTCTGGAATAACTAGCTCTTCCACAATCATCCCTTCTTTCATGGAACCTACCTTCTTCCTCTTGTATTGAGTTTGACCCCGTCTTCGTTTGTCTCTGCAGCTGATTTAAGCTCTACAACACTCAAGCATTTATCTGACTTTGCTCTCTCATCAATCTCTCATTCTCTTCTTTGTAGCTATGTACTTCCATCTTCAGGCTTCTTACTATTTCTAGTAGAATTTCCTACTCTCCTTTTCCCTTTCATCCATTGGACTCTGTCTTTGCATTACCAAATCTGGTATTCTGGCCTTTGGCCTCCTTATCATGACTGGAGTCTCCCTCTCCTTCTTCCATTACCTCAATATGCATCCTGAGTTGATGTGCTTAAGCCCCTTAATTTTTCAAAATATGCAAGAAACCATTTTGTTAGAATTATGCATATGATAAACAAAATTTCCAAACCATGCTACAAGTCTCTTTCTTATTCTTTTTTTGTTCATGGAGATCATATCCCCATTCTTTGAAAATAACAGTGTCATGTTATCCTTGGTCGACATAGGACTCATCCTGCGCAGGTGCTTCCTTCAAACCACCTTCCTGGGTGACCATGACTAGAAACCACAGCTAAATCCTTTCTTAGCACCTTTCTGTCTCGAAGACAACCAATTCGGCCCTTAGCCCTCCTTCCCTCATCTCTCAATCTGCATATGACCATGGCCATGACCCTGCACTTAGCTAAAAAATGCTTGTCTAGAGATTCGAGGCTTCAGAACTTTCATCCAGGACCAGATCAATGGTCCTCGTTCTCTTTCACGATCAACAATCAAGATCCACTTCAGGACTCTGCGCTTCAGGGGTCTCAACTTTCCCTGCTTGCTTCCTCCCGGAATGCATTTACCTGGATTTCATGATCTTCCGACAAGTTTCCTCCCACAGATCAGCAGTTTTGAATAGCTTCGGCTCTTTAGGCTTAGGAAGTTTCAAACGTTCCTCCTATACTTTCTCCCAGAGTGCTTTCACCCAAAGTTGACGATCCTTCGATGTGTGTCTTCTAGAATCAACGGTCGATACGTACTCCAACCTTTGGGCCTTCAAGAGTTTTCAACCCAATGCAACCTGTCACATATTTCCCCTTTAGAGTGCCCAGTCTCCAGAATGCACGAGTTTTCACCATGTGATGAAATACTGGAAGTGGACACGTGGCCCAGTCAGGCGGGTGATATGTGACATGTTCTATATGACCTTTCAATACTCCAAATGATAAAAACTTACTGACACGTGGCACACATTCCATGTGTGAAATTCATACTAGGTGACGTCTGCAAGCCACATCACTGCCTGGTGACATCATCGTGCCCCATCACTTCGGCTCTTTAGGCTTCGAGACTTCAGGAGTTTCCATGCTATCACACTTTTAATTCTCTGAGACTTTGCATTCTCGAACTAGCCAATCTATCAGCATGTTTCCTCCTAGATCAGACGTCTAAGATTCACTTTGGGTATTCACCTGAAGTCCACGGATCTGCACTATGTTTCCTCCTTAATCTAACGACTAAAATTTCTTCGGGTCTCCGGACCTTGGAAATCTCAAATTTCAAAAATTATCTGGCCCCTCTAGCTTTTATCTGAAGCCATGTATATGGTGACTCATGGCTCTCAGAAGATCAATGGCTAAGATCCTCTTGAATGATCACGTGGTCAATATTTACTTCGGCTCTTCGTCTCTTCAGGCTTCGGGAGTCCCAAATCTCAACTGAAAACCTCTCGAACAGATTCCTACGGAGTCACTAATCTGTTGACATGTAACCTCTTGGCGATCAACGGTCAGGATATACTTCAGAAAATCCAACAGTCGACGTTTACTTCGGGTCTCTAGCTCTCCAGGATTCAAGAGTTTCAACTCTCAACTTATCCTCGCTCGCTCTTTCCCGAAGTGATTTCACTTGGAGCACACAATCAGTTGACGTGTGTCATCCTATGGATCGACAGTCCCTAGCTACTTCATCTATTCAGAGTTTCTATGTTCAAGCCCTAACTTGTCGCATCACTGCATGCCTTTCAATTTGCGGGCCATGTATCGACGGATTGGAGTAACCCTCTTTTTTCCCTGCAATTCTTCTGATGTTGACACGTAACCCCTTGGGGAAACCATGGTTTGGATTGCGAGACCGTCTTGGGAAATTATCTCCCATGAAACTCGGTTCCCTGCAATGCCTCTTGTCTATTGATCTCAATCTCCCATGGGATCCAATGGTTGTGACCTTAACCCTTGCTTCCTTTTCATCGGATGACCCCTGTTCTCCTATCCTCTAATCCAACAATCTTGGATCTCTCCCGATCCTACAGTGGCGATTGCTCTCGAATTCGAAGGGGATGGTCACGATCCTTCAAAGCCCTTACACGGATCTATGACGTTCTATCTCCTGCATAGATTCTGCAATGCCATTCCTCCTGAGATTTTCAACTCCACGGTCAGAATTCGATCTCGATGCCGAGAATCTGACCAACAAACCTGGCCCATATTGGACCAGTGTTTCAACCAGAAGCTATGATACCAAACTGTAACATACCTAGCCACCCACAGGTCAGGGTACGCTACCTTAAAGCCCTCCCTTGGACTTCTTTCTCTTATAGATACCTTTTAAAATTTAAGGATGCATAAAAGAAAATACTTTAATGACATGCACATCAATATTCAGCAAGCATGCATAGTATAAAGATTCAATTTAACGATAATTAAATATACACAGCAGAAATACATTCATATACATGTAAATGATACCATAACATAGAGCACTTATCTTTATGAAAGATGACACCAATTGGCCGCAGACCAAGGACGTTCCACCCAACCGTCAACATTATTGTTCCAAATCTCAACAGCAACGTCACCCCCGAGCTAGGTCTATGAATCCACAAGGATGGTTCCATAGTGTTACTTAGCTTCCCAAACCAGTCAGCACCCAAGCTCTCACAGGATTCCCAACTCTCACAGCAATCCAAGTACCTAGCTCTCATCTACCCAGCTTGCACCACCCGAGAGAATGGACCTCCACCCTTCTCTACCACACAGTCCCTCAGGCAGTCCTTCTCCTTAATTCAGGCTCTAACGCAACTGGTCCAGAATCTCAATGCTCAAACTCTCGGGACTCGCAGTTGTTAGCAACGTTAGACACAGGCCAATGCATCTTAGACATGCGGCCTCAGGTCACAGTTGGATCACACCAACAACCACTACATCCAACTATCTCATGGATAATATTCAACAGTTTAACTCCCTTTCCCCTGATCCAAGACGCAGATGACGGATGGATCAATGAATGGGTAAGTGGGTGCATGGAGGTGAGTGCATGAAAGTGCGTGAGGGATAGAATGGTGTGAATGAAAAAATGAAGGAGAAAATGAGCCAACGACCAAATCCCCCATCAGACCAGAGGTGGGTTGAAGTAATTTTGGGGAGAATCAAGAACCTCCTGGACTTCCCCAAGAAGATCACGTAATTGATCCCCTCCCTTAGACAAAAGGGTAATTAGAATAGGAATAAACACTAAGCCCCTCAAGCCCCCTCTCATGTGGAATCATATCCCCCTATAACTCTAGTCTTTGTCTGTCTAGCAGATAGTCATGTATTTATTATTAATAATGATAAAAAAATTACATGTCCTGGGCACGCTGGCCTTTTAATAATTGTTTGGGAACTCTGGCCTCTCAACATTGTAACAATACATTATTTAAAATGGGGGTTCAAAACCTGGGGTGTTACACTTTCCAAGATGAATCATAGCTAGTGTGTTAAAGTTCATGAGGTCAGTGACCAAATAAAGAATGGATTGAAATTTCAAGTAAGGGTTTTATCCATAAGTTGGTTAAAAGAGTGTAAGGTTCTTCATGTTTAAGTTGTAAAGGTATATTTTCCTAACTCCCGAGTCATGTCGAAAAGAGGGAAATTATGTACCAAAGTCGAATCAAGTGGTTAGAATGAATGGCATGTCAAATGATATTATCTTTCATCATTACCTAATCATGAGGCTAGAAAATGAAATAATCATGGAACTCCATATCATTTGTACCAATGCAAACTTCAAAGTTGTAGCCGTTGTGCAAGTTCACCGCGAAAATCTTTAACTTGCCTTAAAACATCCTATCAATATGGATTTTCCGTCCCTTTTCATAATTTCGTTCCTTATCCATTCAAGCATAAATATTGGTTACCTTTCATGTTCCTGCATCACCTTCAAGACTTGTGCATCGTTCATAGCCTTTCCATTAAGCTTCGAAGCCCTTTTCTAGATAATTATTGTGTGCTGCCACTCGCTACGTAAATCTATTACTCTGTTTTTACTGTGTATCCTCCATTTCTTTCAATCATTGTTCAAAAGCTTTCCTTGGAGCCCATTGCAAATTAGTTTCTGTATCAATTTTGTTTTTCACAAAGTCAACCTTCTTTCTTTTGAGTTAAATTCTTATTACCTACTCCTGTGCCAAGTTTTTTGTTGTTGTTTTTCACTGTGTCGAGCTTCTGTTGTGTTTATTATTACACCAAGTTTTTTTTATGCACTGAATTTTTTCGTTGTTGTTTACTGATGCTTTGAGTTTTCTGTTACGTCAAATTTTATGTTGCTTATTTGTTTGTTGCGCAAATTTTCTTATTGCTATCTTTTCCCGTGCACCGTGCAAAAGTCATTATTCTCATTCGTTGTGAAGAGGTCATTGCTCTCATTTGTTGTTAGAGGTTATTTTTCCCTTTTTCGTTGCACAAAGTTTATTACAATCTATTGTTGCACACCTGAAATTGACATATATTAGCATAATGACAACTCCTCAAAGAAAAATAAAGAATGCAAGAAGCGAGAAAGTCGTGAGGTTTGAACCACGGGATTTAAAGTTAGTAAACATAGACCCTATGATCAAAGTGTCCTTTGAACAAGTTGGATGCATAAGATTATGTGAAAAGGTTCAAGGGTATAATGCGCAGCTAACCAAGCATTCCACCCTTAACTTTACAGGTGTCAGTGAAACTATTGCAGGGATCACTTTTCAAGTGTCAAAGGAAACCATATTAGCTGCGAAGGAGATTCCTATGCAGGGAGAAAAATGGTTTAAAGGTATGCCATTAGATAGTTCATGTTATATTGATTTTATCAAACCTGAATACAAAAATCGGAATATTGGAGCAAACATTCCCAATGACTATCTTTTAGAACCTTTTGAGAAACTTTTGAGGATAATCTGGAAGTACTTTACTTGTGAGGGAATATTTGACAAAGTACATCAAAGCCACATCAATATTTTGATGCATTTCACAGTGAGAAGTCCTTTAAACTTACATTTCTTCCTATGTATAAGCCTGGAAAAGATCGCAGGCAGTGTTCAAGCCAAAGTTAACCAGCCAGAGAATAACCTATTCCATTTTTCCTTGATTAATATGTTGGTGGTTAAGGACCTCGGAAATTTAAATAGTGACTGGGATTCTTTCTTGATTTCAGCAAACATTCCCAGGGACCCTAAAAGAGATATTCCATTATCTGCTAAGAAATCATCATTTCATAGTTCACAGGAAAGAGGAGGAGGTGTTGTTGAAAGGGGAAAAGGAAAATAAATTGAAGACTCATCACTCATTCAGCCAACCTCGAAGAAAATAAGCAAACCAAGATTCATTGATGAAACTAAGGAGATGCAAGCTCCCAGTAAACCGCACACCAGAAAAGCAAGTGGAACCAGGTGAGGAAGATGCGGATATCAAGGAGGTGAAACAGCAACTAAAGAAAGCTCAACTTGTTATAGCCCAATTCTATCAAGAGAACAAAGAATTGAGGAGGAAGCTAACAGAAAGAATTCCTGAAATACAAGCATCACATAGTAATGCAAGTCAAATATCTCCTACCTCACCAACGGGAGGAGAAAAGAATATAAAATGGTCGAAAAAGAAGCTAAGAGAAGCTCAAGATGATATCATTAAGCTCAGGGAGGAAAAACATATATCAGAAGAAGGAATCATGAAACATTACAAGAAATGAAGACCAAATATTGATTATGCATATGCAGCTCTCTCTGACACTCAATCAAAATTGAAAAGGAATGTGGCTTTTTTGAGACAGGTGAGGAGTTTAAAGAGACAAAAATTGTCATTAAGAAAGGAAAAAAGGGCCTTACGACTACAAGGGAGAATGGACAAGGAAGCTATGAACAAACTGAATGATCCCATCATTTGCTTCCAACTAGATTCGCGTGAGCAACCTCAGCATGAAGATCCATCGCATGAAATCGTTGCACAGATATCGCGGCCATCATTTGTGTAGCATAAACCAAAATTTACTGCACAAAGGTGGCAGTTTTGTCCAACGATACACATGATGACTCATCACAACCATATGGTTGAAATTTTCTCAAGAATTTATGATTGTAAATAACATTCTGGATAGGTTATGATTAGAAAAAAGACTTCCCTACTTTGTAGAGGTTGTTGTTCTATTTGAAAACAACCAGATCCATAACTCTAGGATATAATGGTTCAACTCCTAGCAGCTAAGTGTAGCTTTAGTTTTCTATATATATGGACTATTTTTTATGAAAAAAGGGGTGTGGGGGTAGAAGTATACACATTTTGATCCTCAATGTAATTTTTTGAATCCAAAGAAATACAAATGTAGAAGTCTTGAATTCCTTAAGAAAAAAATTTAATGGTGGTTATCTGAAGATTGTACTCTTCTTTGTATGTATTCCTTGTGTACATATTTTCATCTGCATTTTTCTTCTCTTTAAATTGGTAAATTAAAATTCCAGAATTCATCTAATGGTTCTCTAGACTTAACTGATTTAAATTATGTCTATCTTCTCAGCTAAGGTCAAAATTTATCTTTTGTGGTGCTCTGATCTTGTTGTATGTTTCTTTTCTTCTTTCACCCTACATGATCAAACTAAACATTGAATTTCATCACCTTATTTATCCTTTGTTCCTCTAAGGAATTCTATCTACCAAGCATTATTTTCTTTGTTTTCAGTGGTTGACTCCATAGCCCTAGAAATACTATCTTTTGTCAGCAAACCTTGAAAAATTATCTCAAAATTATAAATCTAGCCATCATTTTAAAGCAATCTATTTATCAAATATCAAGTCTTAGAGAGATCCCTCTCTAGATTGGAAAGTCTAGTTTCCATTCTTAAAGTTGGTTTGTAGGTTACCTTTGTAGATTGTTTCTTCAACCCAACAATCTACTCAATGTTAACATTTTGGCATCGTTGTCGAGGACGAAATTGAAATTTTTCCCTAGGACAGAACAACTAAAAGCTTTAGATTTGATTCCTGAGGGTAACAGTGAATCAAACACCTTTGTTTTGGCTGAACTTCTTACCATAGAGACTTCATTTAATAATATTAGTTGAAAAATTTTGTTGTTTTCTTAGAAAATAAGAAATCTTGTCTCCTAAGAGAATTCACGCTAGAAGGAACCCTGATCTAGAACCTATAGCATCTATGTTTGATCTTGAGAAGATTTTTCACAAAAGAGAAGAAAGGACAATGAAATCATTTTCTTTCCTGGACAGAAATCTATCTTTACCCAAAGACTTCTTAAAAAGTATCGATGACCTTGACTTTGATTTAAAATTTGAACAAACCTTGTTCAGATATAGATCAGAATCTAAGTTGAATGAAATTATCTTTGATGAGAATAAATTCCAGTCTTTGATTCCCATTGTTCTTATTCAGACTGTCCCTACTGAGATTGTTCAGATAGCCTAAAATCCTCCTAGAGCCATGGCAGCTAGATTTTCTCCTCTTTCCTTGCCTACCCAGTTGCATGATTTACCCCAAAATTATAATCAAAGAATCAGATCATTCGATGTTGAAGAAAATGTATCATCCCAAAGACACTTAGATTGGTTCAATGATTTTTTTGACCTAGAGGAGGTAGATCATGAGGATGCAAAACTCAGGTTGTTCACACAAAGTATTTCAGGAGAAGTCAGAAAATGGTTTAAATATCTTCCTGCAGAGAGTATCCCTAATTTTGCAGCTTTTGAAACACTTTTTCTTACAAGGTGGGGTGATAAAAATAATCCTCTATAGTTTCTAACTCAGTACAATAAAATAAAAAGATCACCAAATGAAACAATACAGGAGTTTTCAACCAGATTTATGAAAGTTTATAATTCAATTCCTACTGAAGTAAAACCTCCTCCTAGAGTTTCCCAACTTCGATATGTTGATTCTTTTGACAATGATATTTCCTTGTTTTTAAGAGAAAGGAGATCCAATACATTAGATGATATGATGAGTGATGCAATTGAAGTAGAGGTAAATCTGATGGCATCATGGAAGATCAAACATAATCCTAAGGGAGATGTAAAGAAGGTCTAAAGAGAAGCACAATCCTCAACTTCTCAATCATCAGATGAGAAATTTGATTTAATGATGAAAACTATGGAGATATTCATGGAAAGAATGTCTTTGGAGAATAAGCTTGCCACCAGGGATCAAACTGATTTTCAACCCATAAATCAAAATTTTAGGAGAGCTCTAGTTCCATAGATCAGGAAAAGAGACCAGAGAAATCAAGGTGATCAAAAAATAAAACCTCATTTTCAAAACAACTATGTAAATGAATATTTTGACCAAACAATTGAAGACAATATGCATTGTTGTGATGATACAAAAAAAAATGTGTTCTTAAATAAAGAATAAGATGGTCAATTTATGGATGAAAATGATAAGTTTATGTAGGATAATGATGAAATGTTGTCACTGGAAACAGGAGATTTTAAGAAGGGATATCAAAATGGTATTATGCAGCTTTAGAAACAATATAACCTCAGAAGAAAAAATATTCTTGCAAATCCTCCAAAGGAAAATCCTACAATGGAACTTCAAATAAATGCACCTTCTTCAAGCCAATCTAAGAAAGATAATTCAGCAAAGGATGCAATGGAGAAAGGAAATTCCAAAGAGGATCCCCCAAAGAAAATACCTGAGGCAAGAAAGGAAGCAATCATAAAAGAGGTAGAAAAATCCCCATCTCCTTTTAATTTTGAAAGTGAAATGAATAAAATAAAAATTTATGTTCCATTCAATGAGACAATTAAGAATGGAGAATATAGAAATCGGATCATTCAAATGCTCAAAATGGAAGAATCCATTGACACATTGAGTGTACAATATGATCACCATGCTATCTTGTTGTGCCCATGTGTGGAGGAGAGTGGCGATGTTGATGATGTCCCCCCTTTCTATGTTAGTCTTAAAATTCATGACATGAACTTAAATAATGCCATGTTAGATTCAGGAGCATCACATAATATGATGCCCAAGGTGGTCATGGTTGAGTTAGACCTAGATATTACAAGACCTTACAAGGATCTTTTCTCTTTTGACTCAAGGAAGGTGAAATGGTTGGGTTTAATCAAAGATATGGTTGTATCGTTGTCTCAAATTTCATCAAAAATTTGATCATGGATGTGGTGGTTGTTGACGTCCCTCAAAAATTTGGTATGTTGTTATATAGATCTTAGGTTTCAAAGTTGAAAGGGACTTTTCAAATGGATATTTCATATGCTACTATCCCTATTTTTGGCCAAGAAAGGAGGTTGTACAAAGAAGTGATGCTCAAGTACATGGTGAGTAGCAAAATTCAACCAAACAACCATCCCATTTACTCTGTAGATACTGAGGTTGGTTTCTCAATTTTATATAATGACTTGAGTTTTGAAGAGGAGGAGCCAATGACTGTCATGGTCATCAAAGACAAAACTGATCATCAAACAGAGGAAATTACAAATAAGCAAAACAGTGCAAAGGATGAGATGTGGAATATGAGATTTGATGGAGTTGCTAGCAAAGAAGGAGCAGGAGTTGGTGTGTGGATTAACCCTCCCAAGATAGGTACAAAACTCTGTTCTTACAAGCTTTCTTTCGATTGTACCAATAATATGGTTGAATATGAGGCACTGATTTTGGGATTGAATACTTTAAAAGAATTGGGTGCTAGGAGGGTAGTTGTACATGGAGATTATGAGATTGTTATTAATCAAGTAAAGGGTATATATCAATCTAAGCATCCTATATTAAGGGAATATAGGAATTTAGTACTTGATCATCTTGAAAAAAAAATTGAATACAATTTGTCAGTGATTCCTAGGGGGCAAAATAAAATTGCAGATGCTTTAGCTACTTCATCCTCTATTTTCAAAATTCCAATTTTTCCAACTAAAAGGTATCAAATTGAGGTCAAGCACAGGCTAGTAGTACCTGACAACATTAAATATTGGAAAATATTTGAAGATGACAAACATGTAGAAAGATTCCTTCAGATGAGTGATAAATTTGCTAATTTGAATATTGATGATGAGTGCTTTTGTGAAGAGAATGAAGATACAATTGTGTTCAACAATGTTGACCTTTTTCAAAATCAGATTGCTAGAAGAGATATAGTGCAACTCAAAAATAACATTATTCCCAAAGGCTTGGTCCCATTGGAAAATATTTTTGACAACAACAATGTATCCAAAAATCCTAAAATCACTGCAAATGATGAGGACATAGAATATTGCAACATTGGGACTCAGAAGGATACTAAGATCATAAAAATGTCCAAAACACTCAGTCCAGAAATTAAACAGAGGTATATCAACCTAATGAAGGATTTCCCTGATGTATTTGCATGGAGTTATGAATATTTAAAGTTCTATGATACTAAGGTAATTCAACATGTAATTCCAATCAAGGATGATCATAAACCCTTCAAGAAAAAGTTGATAAGAATAAAACCTCGATTGTTGTCGTTGATTGAAAAGGAGGTAAGGAAGTTGTTTGATGCCAAAATTATAGTGTCCTTAATATTTTCCAAGTGGGTGGCTAACCTAGTGCCTGTCAAGAAGAAAAGTGGTGAGATCGGGTTGTGTGTAGATTTTCAGAATCTAAATAGGGTGTCTCTCAAAGAAAATTATCCACCTCCTAAGATGGATTACATCCTGTAGAAC
Source organism: Picea sitchensis (assembly GCA_010110895.2). Taxonomy (NCBI): domain Eukaryota; kingdom Viridiplantae; phylum Streptophyta; class Pinopsida; order Pinales; family Pinaceae; genus Picea; species Picea sitchensis. The sequence continues at coordinate 144,505 of SNQJ01S0003860.1, forward strand.
GTGGTTGGATCTTAGAAGATATCAATGCTTGAGGTTTTCTCTGGATACAACTAGATTATGGTGCATCCTGATGACCAAGAAAATACATATTTTACAACACCTTGGGGCACCTTCATGTATGCAAAAATGCCTTTTGGGCTTATGAATGCAGGAGAAAATTTCCAAAGATCCATGGACATAGCCTTTTTCGATGAGAAAGATAAGTTAATTATTATTTACTTAGATGATATCACTATATTTTCATATTCTGATGATCAACATCTCAAACATCTAAGAAGGGTTTTCCATAAATGCAGAAAGTTTGGCATCTCATTGAATCCAAAAATGTCAAATTTTGGAATGCAAGAAGAAAAATTGCTTGGACATGTCATTTCAAAGGAAGGGATAAAGTTAGACCCCGACAGAGTGGAAGAAATTATGAATATATGCACACCTGGGAGCAAGAAGGAGGTACAATCTTTCCTACGAAAAGTAAATTTTTTTAGAAGGTTTATTCCTAACTTGGCTGAAATCATAAATTATATCAAAAATATGCTCAAGAAAGGTAATGAAATAAAATGGACTCCTGAAGCTAGGAAGTCTTTTGAAGATATTAAAGTGGCACTAACCAAAGCTCCAGTGTTGGCCAGCCCAAATTTTCCAAAATATTTTATCTTGTTTTATTTTGCTTCAGAACACACCATTGTTGGTGCTTTGTTGCAAAAATATGAAAATAAATGTGAAAGGCCCATAGCATGTTATAGAAGTACATCGCGAGACTCCCCACTAAGGTATGACATCATGGAAAAGCAGGAATATTCCCTACTGAAGGCCCTTTAAGAATTTAGAACTTATATCTTGCATTCCCATGTCATTACTTATGTGCCTAGCAATTCTGTAAAAGATATTTTTACTCAACCTAATCCTAAAGGGAGAAGGGGAAAATGGATAGATGCAATGTTGGAGTATGACCTTGAGATCAAACCTACAAAGAGGATTAAATTTCAAGGGCTTGCAAAGTTGATGGTGTAGTGCAATTGTGATGTCTTGGGAATTAATTTCATCACTGACTTATCAGCAAATTCAGAAGAACAGTCCCACGGGTATCCCAAAAATTCCTTAATTCTCCTTGGTATGATGACATTATTTTTGTACTAAGAAATTTACAATATCCTCATGAGTTAAACAAAACCAAAGACATATTTTTGAAGTTGAAAGAAATAAAGTTTTACATTCCAAACTATTCTCTGTATTGGAAAGATCTAGGTGGGATCTTGCTAAAATATTTTTTGGAGGAAGAAGTGAAACAATCTATCAAAGAGTTTCACAAAGGTGACTATGGGGGGCATCATTATTGGAAGACCACTATGCACAAAATACTGAGCGAAGGGTTCTATGTTAAGAACCAAATATCAAGATAGCATAGAAAAACCTCAGAATAAGTACTCAACGCCTTGAAAAAGAGAGAATTTCATATAATAATCCTCTTCGAGGGGGGAACCTCCTTATACAGCACATAAATTTCCAAATACAAGATGATTCCAAATGAAAAGGTCTCCTTGGTATATATAGGAGACTAGGAGGTATAATTACAACTAATGGACCCAGGCCAACATAAATAAAATAACATTACTAATGTAATGCGCCCCAATTAAGGGATAATGTGCCACTATTTAGGTCTTAACATGCCCCTCCCCTTCAGACAAATGTTTTATGGACCCAAGCCAACATAAATAAAATAACATTACTAATGTAATATGCCCCAATTAAGGGATAATGTGCCACTATTTAGGTCTTAACATGACCCTCCCCTTCAGACAAGTGTTTTCTGCAACACTTGAGTAATTATGGATGCTTTTGTATAAAAGACTCATTTTCCCAAGTGGAATCTTCAGCAGGTAATTTCCTCCACTTAATGAGATACTCTGAAATGGATCTATTCCTCATCTACAGAATTCTTGTGTCAGTGATAGCTTTAGGCTTCAATATGATTTTTCCTTCCTCGTCAAGTTCTGGAAATATAGTTTGAACTGGGATCTTGTCACCTATAACCTTCTTTAAGCATGAAACATGGAAAACTGGGTGTACGCGTGAAGATGCAGGAAACTCCAATTTGTATTCCATAGTACCAATCTTTTGCAACACCTTATAAGGGCCATGGTACTTTGGTGATAATTGATTATCCTTCTTGTCTTGCTTGAGGGACATTTTTTTGTATGGATCTAGTCTTAAAAACACCCAATCCCCTACTTCAAAACTTATTTCACTACGATGTTGATCTACTTTTTGTTTCATGTGATTTTATGCCATCGTCAGGTTGTCATTTAATATTTCGAGAACTTGTTGTTGATGATCGATGTGATTTTCCACTGCTTGAACCTTATATTTTTATTTTAGAGAAGAAGTGATGGAAGGAGGGTGGTATCCATAGACTTCCATAAATGGTGTCATTTTTGTTGCAGTATGAAAGGAAGTGTTATACCACCATTCTGCCAAGGGTAACCATTTGAACCATTGTGCTTATTTATTAGAGACAAAGCAACAAAGGTAGCCTTCCAGACCCAGACATTTGTTCAATATCTCGGTTTGTCCATCAGATTGAGAATGATAGGATGAACTATGAGAAAATTGAGTACCCAAACAAGAAAATAATTATGTCTTAAAATGTCCAGTGAAGATGGGATCTCTGTGAATTATAATAATCTTTAGGCTTCCATGTAGCTTTTGAACTGTCTCCATGAATGCATTGGAAATTGTACTATCTTTGAATGGATGAGAGAGTGCAAAAACATGTGTGTACTTGTTCAGTCTATCAACAATCACCATGATGACACGCTTTCCTTCAGACTTCGGTAACCCTGTGATGAAATCCATGGAAACCTCCTCCCAATGTTGACTTGGCATGGATAATGGTTTTAAAAGACATGGGTATTAATTGTTTCCACATTATTTTGTTGGAAAACCAAACATTCTTCCACAAACCCTTGAACATCAGTTTTAAGGCCATCCTAAGAAAATTCCTTCTTGACCCTATGGTAGGATTTCAAAAATTCCAAGTGTCCTTCTACCAAAGAGATGTGCAATTCCAATAGTACCTTTTGCTTGAGTTGGGATTTCTTACATAAATACAAGCGATCTTTGTACCATAGTGAATTATTTTTCCATTTAAATGTATCTGATACATTGGAATCCTCCTACAACCTTTGAATGAGAGTCTAAACATTTTCGTCATTCTTCCATTCATCCCTCACTTCTATTATCCAATCGGGTTGGATGATCGAGATAGCACAGAGAAAGGCCTCAACATCTTCATCCTTTATTGAGAGTGCATCTTCCACAACATTTTTCTTCCCTTTTTTATATTTGATTTAAAAATCATAACCCAATATCTTGGTTGTCCATTTTTTTTGTTCTTCTGAAGATAGTCTTTGCTCCAAGAAGTATTTAATACTATCATGATTTGTTTTGACCTTGAAGTGCCTACCTATTAGGTAAGGGCACCATTTCTTCAATGCATGTAGAATTTCCATCATTCCTTCTCATAAATGGGTTTGTGTAAGTCATTTCCCTTGAGTGTCCGACTTTCAAAAGTAAGGGGCCTTCCTTCTTGCATTAGAACAACACCAATGCCATTTCCTAAGGCATCGCATTCCACAATAAAGGTTTTTGTGAAGTCCAGCATGGTCAATATAGGAGATTTACACATCACCTCTTTAACTAATTTAAAATATTTAGTTACCTCTGGAATCCATGAAAATGCATCCTTCTTAGTTAATTCCATTAAAGGTGTTGTTATTATTCCATAGTTCCGAACAAACTTGCGGTAGTAACCTGTCAAACCCAAAAATCCTCTAAGATTCTTCAATGTTTTGGTCATTCCATGAATTAATCTTGTTAGGGTATACCTTGACACCTTCATTAGATATAATATGACCCAAATACTCTACCTCCTTCACCCCAAAGAAACATTTGTATGGTTTGGAATATAGTTGTTTCTCCTTTAGTAATTGTAGCACCTTGTCAACATGTCGCACATGATCCTCCCAAGACTTTCTATAGATTAGCATATCATCAAAAAATACTAACACAAATTTTTGAAGGAAGGGCTAGAAAATGTAATTCGTCAACCCTTGGAATGTGGAAGGTGCATTTGTAAGGCCAAAAGGCATGACCAAAAATTCATAATGGCCTTCATGAATTTGGAATGTTGTTTTTGGGATATCTGCTTCCTTAATTCTAATATGATGATACCCTGAAAAAACATCCAACTTTGTGAAATAGATTGCTCCATGTATTTCATCTAACAATTCATCAATGACGGGAATGGGAAACTTATCTTTAATGGTAATCTTGTTGATCTCTCTATAATCTGGACACATACACCATGAGCCATCTTTCTTGAGTACCATTACCATCGGTGCAAAGTAAGAACTTTGGCTAGGTATAATAATGTCAGCCTCTAACATTTCTTCAACCATATGCTCAATTTCACTCTGCTAGGCATAAGGTTATCTGTAAATCCTGATGCTAGGAGCAACACTCCTAGGAATTAGGTGAATAGCATGATCATGATTTCGAGTGGGTGGAAGACCTTTGGTAATATCTTCAAATAGTTTGGAGTGCTTATCAATGATCCCTTCAAGATCTAGGGGAATAGATGGCTTATATGTTTGAACATCTATTGAGCATAGTTGTGAAATTACACCCTCATGCCCCTTTTTCAATAATTTTGTCATGCCATTAGAGCTTATCACCTTACTGGGTTTCCCTGTGATACCCGTTAACTCAATTTCTCTTCCTTCCAATGAAAATGTCATGAAAAGTTCTTGAAAATTAAAATCCATTGCTCCTAATGATTGTAACCATTGGATTACCAGTATGAAATCAGCACCACCCATGGGTATAAAAATCATTGAGCTATTCATTACATATTCCCCCATAGTAAGATTAATCTTATTACATTTTCCTGAGAAATTGATAGTTCCTCCATCTGCAATCATTACTTTAAACTATGGTGCTAGCTATACAAAGTAATTGAGATCTTTGGCTAACTTATAGTGAATGAAATTATGAGTACTACCATAATCAATTAGGACTATTACCTTTTTCCTTTTAATATATCCTTCGATCTTTAGGGTTTCAGGAGTGCTAATTCCAGCCAATGCATTACATGATTGTTATCATACAAATTAGTAGATGCGGACACTAACAGATCTCCCTAGATCCACCTAGATCTAAAACAAAATAGGACAGGACACGACTCTTTCCCTAAGTTGTGGTCATTGAATCTACTAATAAGAAGGAATGAGTGACATACCTTTATATCATTTCCTTAGGTATCTGTTGTTCCCACTTCACTCTGGTGCTCTTGTGAAGTCAGGTCCAAGACAACACAAACCAACTAAAGTGAAGATAGCAAAGTATATTCAATGTCAACCTATGCATATGATCAAGGAGTTATGCTATAAAATAAGAGTGATTTTATGGGAAAGGGACATGTCGTTGTATTATATTAAATGAAAGTAGAAGATACAACCTGATCGCCTTGATGTCACAAGCTTCCTTTCAGTGACCCTTGGTTCCAATACACACACTTGCTCTGCACTTGCATGAAGAAGATCTAATACCTCTTGATAGACCAAATAGAGTCTTCAAGCTTCTGTCCAAGTAGGGTTCTTCACATAATTCTTTCACCAATTCTTCATTCAATCTTGCTTAACCTTTTCCATGAGAAACCTTTCAATATATAGGAGAAGGAGGGATGGTTACATGGATCAGAATGATCCCACCAAATCTAAGATGTCAGTAGGATGCCAACCAATCAAATGCCAACTCATTTTCTGGAAGATCCCCTTCTAGAACCTTCGTGACCTCTTCTCCTTTCCAAGATTAAAAATAGGTTCGCACCCTATCTATGGAGTAGACTGTGAATAGTTCGCACCCTAAGTGTGGGTGGCTTGGGAGAATGAGGTATTTTCTCACCCTGTAACATAGGCAGCCTACGAACTCACCTTAAAAATGTGTTTTTTGGAAGAAGACAACAGTCACTTTTCCCAGGCAAGACGTCCTTGTGGGAGCCTGAATACAACACTATAGAGACATCACCAGAGTGACCAAAATAATGTGTAACAGAATGACCCCCAAAGCATGAGGATGGAATCTATGACAACCGAAATATTTTGTAAACTATGTGTGCGTGTTAGAAACCAGGAGCACACCTAATCGGAAACATGTAAACAACCAAGCATCTGCAGAATATAATACCAGTTATGAGGTAGGCATTCCCATGCTCAGCTCACAAATGAATGGAATCATCAACGTAAGTCATGGTCACCAATCATACATTGTGGATCCATGTCATCAAAACGCTACATAGCCATCAGGAATACACTGTGGATCTATGTAAGAAGACTTGAATTAAGACGACATATCCACATGACATACAAAGTGGACCTATGCACCGACACAAATCATACATACTCCATAGCAGCCTGAATCAAAAATATGAGACCCAGGGTCTTCAATCCTATCACCTAAAAGTATGAATATATCCATGCGATTACATGTGCTGAATTCAAACATGGTAGAAACCACTTGATTACCGGTCATTGATGAAAACTGTTAACAGGTGTGAGGGAAATCACCATTGATGTCAATGACTCCCAAGATACCGAAGTATAATCCGAACGAATGCGAATGAATGAGCTGAAGTCGAGCACTCGATGGAATCTCTCAATCAGGGATCAATGATGTGAAACCTCTATCGAAAGTGAAGAGAACTGCCATTAAGGCATGCAGGTTCCAAGGTACTAAATGGTTTCTAAGCCTCATTTCCGGATAATGAGTTGGAGTCGACGGAACAAGACTCATCACAGGAGGGCCTTGATGTATCCCCCATCAATGACACGAAATAAGTAATATATTTTGAGGATGAGACAAAGTATGAATATGAGTTGAAACGAACACAGGGAAGGCCGACATAGTAAGAATGGACAACTACAGATGGCCGACTCAATAGAGTGCTTGTGTGAACTTCTCTTGAACATATGAACGACATGACCAAGGACTTGGCAGCACTGACTCAAAGACGACCCAATATATGACCTTGTATCAAGTCGAACGAGAGACAAATGGATTTCCCAACCCGTATTCAAATGACGAATAGGGGGTGTCATGTTCAAGAGCGACGCTTACTGCAATTAATATGAATACGAAAACACATCCCTTTCCCAAAATTTCCCCCACCATTTCTGGCGAGTACCTCTTTATTTTTACGCAATATTGAGGAGAATAACATATGCTTGTTGATGTAAGATCATCCTTCAGATGAGTCCCTTGGAGTATATTTAACGAACCCTAGGAAGGAGTGGTTCGGTCCCATTACAGGTCTGTCGATGTTTGTTTAATGAGTCCAAGGATAGAAAACTCGAGAGTTTTTCATGTTTTGAGAGTCTAAAAAACACTTAAAGAGAACTCTCCCAGTTCCTTTTTCGTAAATAAGTTCGATGAGACCAAAAAAGTGATAAACTATCGCCCATCGAACGTTTTCTTCATATACTTTAACGAGCGTGAAGAGAACAAGATCGCTCGGCAATCTTTTCATTTTTATGGAGCGTGAAAAGAGCTTAAAGGATACTCCCTTAGGTTCGTCATTTTAGTGTTACCATAACGAGTACAAAAAGATGAGAAAAAATATATTCGATTACATTCTCATATATTTTCGAGCACGAGAACGAACGAAGACTAAGCTCGAGGTTTTTCCTACAAAAACCGTAAAAAAGTAGTTGTACTTGTGACAAAAATAAAAAACACCCATACCCCCTCTTTCGAACTTCGAAGTTGCTATATCTGCAAAAAACCATACTCACAAAGCTATTAGGGCATTAGGTTTTATAAGCAAAGCAATAAAAATAATATAAAAAATCAAAAAAATATAGTAAAAAGTGAATAAATATGGGTAAAAAGGACTTTTTACTATTTCATTGTGATTTTGCCAAAACCTTGTCCAACATACCTCATTTTCCCTCAAATTTCTTTGCTCGATTGTGGGAGGCACAAGCAATCATTCGGCGAACCGTTTTAGTCAACGAGGTAAGTTCTTGATCTTTCAACTTTTCCATGGTTTATTTTTAGTTTTTATTGGCAATTTTTAGGGTTTTAAATCCATTTTAGGGTCACACCATGCGCTTGAGAATTATTGCAGGTGGGCTTTGCGGGACCTGTGAGAATCTAAGATTCTCGCAGGTGGCCTTTAGGGCACCTGTGAGGGCTGAAACATGGATTTTAAAGTTAAAATTTGCTCAATAAAAATTATGCAAAAGTTTGAAACAAGTTGTTGACTCTTCTCTCATGGCCCTTGTGTAGGTGTTTGACCATCACAATGTTGGAGTGGCAAGAAAGAGAACATGAGGAGGAGGATGCCATTGTTGGGAATGACCTGGGTACAGTCACTGCTCTCCAGGAATGTGGGCTATTGAAATTCTTCAGGATTCCGGGCATGAGAGCCCAACTCATATTGTTGGAATACCTGGTCCACATATGGTATATATGTGGACCAACAGTTATTTCACATGGGAGTCCATATGTTGACCCTAGATATAGAGGATATATATTTTCTAACGGGTTTGTCATGGCATGGATACCATGCTATCTTAACCGGTGGCCGAGGCGGCGGACTCCCTATGAGTGAGTATTGTCGCCAGTATTGTGTTCCTGAGGCAGAAAGAAGCAAGGGTAAGGTTGCTATTTGGGGGGTCCAAGATTTGACCCTGTGGACCATCTTGTTCACTATCGCATGCATGGTTGGGAGCGTGGCTCCACACATGGCTCTCCAGATCTATTTCCAATATGCCATAGAGTGTACAGAGCCTCGGGTCTTCAACTGGTCGGATGCAGTTCTCTGCAGTATGAAAATACAATTGACGAAGTGCCGAAAGGGTGACTTGAGAGGGTCCCACTTCTACGACTACAGGTTGATTGGGGTTTACCGACCCCATAGGATCCAAGGATGTTGAGGTGGTGCAACCTCATGGCTCGACACATAGTTGGGCCTATAATCAAGTACAATGATTCATTTTTTGACTGGTTAAGGCCCCAGATGTTGATGATTGACGACTACGCATACGCCGGTTTGGATTTCCAAGGGGATCCGGATTTGTCCGTGCCTGAGGATGCTGAGTGGAGTGATTTAGGTAAGAAGTACACATTTTATTATTTTTAAATGTTTTTGAAAGTTTTATCATATGAAATGTTTTTATGTTTGTCCAAGAACTAATCAAAAAATCTCTTTTTGATGACACATATGTGGGGCCATATCGACCTCCAGGAACGTTTCCTATTCAATGGCGAGGAGAGATGGCTCTAGTGGCAAGATGGGATGCCGAAGACTATGAGGCAGTGGAGCAGAACTTGGAGGGGTTGACCGCGGACATCCCGGATATTTCTATTGGGGATATCCCTAAACGTTACCAGCGCCCTCTTATGGGCGTGTCCGAGTCTATCAGTCGACTTCTTCATAGGGTAGCTCGAGAAGTCATGTGTTATCATAAGCGTCATCCATGACGCTATTTTGTAGAAGCTATGGGCTTCGTATTTTGAGATTTTGGTCCTTGGACAAAAACTTTTTGTAAAAACTTTTGATCGTTATATACATATATACGGCTTCTACCAACTTATTTTGTGTTGTGTGATACATGTGATGTGTGATTGGTTTATAAATGGCCCAAATTTCTGTCTAACACATAGTTAGCTAATACATTAGTCAATGTATTTAGACATATAGGAATGTGTTGATACTCAATATAATCAAAATAAAGTTCCAAGAGGGGAATTCGTAAATATACCCATAATAAAGTAGGACTTTGAATAGCATAGACATTACTTAGTTGTAGTACTACTATATACAAATCGAGTCGTATAACCAGGTAGCAGATACCAAGCGAAATAACATCAATCAAAAATTCGACGACGACACTATATTCTGCAATATTATTGGTCGCACGACCAAGGCACACACCTCGTAGACTGATAAGTTCGTTTGTAGGTGCGTAAATTTCCCATGCAGTAGAAGCAAGGTTATGAGTACTACAACTAGCGCCATCGGCGAATCCAATGTGGGGTAGCGAAGACTCTGACATCTGGAAACCAATCACAATGTAACATAAGCGGTCAAGGGCAGAGACCAAATAAAAAAAAAGCATACTACAATAACACACAAAAAGTATGATACAATAAAATACAAGCACTCATGCACAGGTGATCTTAGGCATAGTACTTCTTTAAGTACAACCCATTTCTGGCTTCACTCAAAGAGATATCGTCGTAGTCCACCAACTCGTAAGTTGATTTCTCCAAAACTCGTCTGACGATATAAGGACATCACCACATAGCTTCAAATTTTTCGGCTCCTAGCATATCCCGATCTTATTCGTAAAGGAGAACCAGATCACCTTCGGAGAAAACGCATGGCCTAACATGTTTGTCATATTGGGCTTTGACATGTTTCTTTTGGGTTTCTATAACTAGGGTGGCATCACAACGGGTTTCGTCTAATTTCATGAGATACAACAAACGTTCTTCTTCGGCAAAAGTGTTTGGGAGAAGTTTGATGGCTAGTTTTAGGGAGGGTATCTCACATTCAATTGACAAGATGGCTTCTACACCATAAACTAACTGGAATGGTGTAAAATCAGTAGCAGACTTAACAAATGTCTGGTAAGCCCACAATGTTGAAAACAACATCGTGTTCCAAATCGTTTTGTGAATCCCTATCATTCGTCGAAGCATGGTAATGAGGACCTTGTTTATTACTTCGACTTGGTCGTTGGCTTGTGGGTAATAGGGTGTTCATTTTTCATGGCGAAGACCCAACTTTTCAGTGAGTTCGAACATCATGAAGTTTCTAAAGTGGCTACCATGATCAGTAATGATAGCATAAGGAACACCAAAATGAGAAATGATGAGATTGAATATGAATAATGCTACAATCCTTCCAGTATTGTCGAATGTTGGCATCGCCTCAACCCATTTCATAAAATAATCTACGGCTACAATAATGTATCCATGCCCCCCAGCCGAGTGAGGGTGACATTTCATGAAATCGATACCCCATTTCGCAAAAGGACCAATGGATACCACAGGGTGTAGAGGAGCAGGGTGTGATTGTATTTTATTGTTGTAGGTTTGGCAAGCGTGGCATTTTTGGATGGAAATTATACAATCTTTGAATAAAGAAGGCCAAAAATACCCTTCTCATAAGATATTCTGGGTAGTAGCATACCCAGACATGTGACCACCACAGGCTCCAGAGTAGCATTCATTTAGGTCTTTCTCGGCTTCGTCAAATGTGAGGCAGCATCGAAAAATGGAGTCAATCCCACGACGATAAAGAGTATCACCAAGGATAATATAATGACGGTCTTGGTAGCGTATTCGACGGCGGTAAATGATTGAAAAAGTGGGCTGGAAATTCCGGGTCTGGAGATATATGATGATATCTCTGTACCAAAGGTCATCGGAACTAATCAGGAAAAGGGATTCATCGGGTAATGAATCGGCTGCTACATTTTCTGTCTCGGAGCAGGGAAGGTCGCATATCAACTCGGAAAACACCAAGTATTTCTTGGACTTAGCAAATTCAAATTCTAAGTCAAACTCCTGGAGTATTACGATCCATTTGGAGTATTTTCCCCCTAGAAATTGGCGTGTAAGAATGTGTTGCATAGGGTTGCAGTTAGAAATTACCGTAGTCTTTCTACAGAGGATATAGTGTCGGAAACGTTGAAGAACTTGGACGGCTTCCAAGGCCAGTTTTTCAACATGTAAATACTTGGTTTCGGTAGTCGTGAGACTCCGACTCAAGTAATAAATGACATGTTCATCATGAGAAACATCCTCCTGGACGAGAACCATAGCGATGGTATAGTTTGAGGCTGCGAGGTAAAGGAAATAATCTCGACTGTAATCAAGTGGGAATATTAGTGGGGTACGTGTCAAAGACAGTTTCAAAGCTTCAAAATCTATGTTGGAAGTGGTATCCCATATGAACCAAGAACCTTTCTTGAGCAGTCACATAAATCCAAGAGTTAGCTCAGCATAGTTTGGGATGAAACGACAAAGAAAGTTTTCCTTCCCTTGCAAACTTTGTAACTAGTGAAGTGAGGAAGGAGGAGGGAGATTGAGAATCGCCTCAACCTTCAAAGGATCTACCATGATCCCTTGACGTGAAACAATAAAGCCTAGAAGTCAGTCGGATTCTACACAGAAAACACATTTGTGGGGATTCAAGCGTATATGGTAAAACGAACATCGAAGGAAAATGGCGCAGAGGTGTATTGGATGATATACACGGCGCATGGAATGAGCAGGTAAGTCATTGAGATATGGCTGCACAATGTGCTTTATATCATGGAAGGCATAAGACATAGCACGCTGAAAAGTTGTGCTGGCATTCTTCAAACCAAATGGAAGTTTCCGATAGGGGAAAGTTCCCCAAGGACAAATAAAAGCGGTCTTGTGTTGGTCTGCGGGAACGATATTGATTTGATTATATTCAGAGAAACCATCCATCAGAGAGAAGATTTCACTTCTGGCACAATCGTCGATGATATGGTCAACAAAGGGGGTAGGAAAGTTGTCTTTAGGACAAGCTTTGTTAATGTCCCTATAATCAACGCACACACAGATTGTGCCTTGTTTCTTGTCAATCGGGACAATATTGGAAACCCGATCAGTTAGAGCCACGGGGTAAATAAATCCAGCTTTGAGAAGTTTCTCAACTTCAATCTTGATAGCAGCCGCTTTACATGGGTGGACCGGACGAAGTCGTTGCCGGACGGGTTTAGCATCTGGGTATGTCTTAATCTCATGTATCACAATGTCGAGGTCAATACCTAGCATTTCTTCATAGCTCCAGGCGAAGACGTCACGAAATTCTTGGAAAAGAGACTTGTAGGTGACAACTTCTTCATGGGAACACGAAGCTCTGATATGCACATTTTCGACAATTCCAGGTTTTATGGATATGTCGAGGGGGATGGTGGGTGAGAAATTACTTAAGTTCCCTTCGTAGAACAGATCATGTGTAGACTCAGGAATGGTAGAAATGACGACAACGGTCGACGGCATTGAGATCCGTTGGTAACCCTCGATAGTGTGTTGTTTCAGGAAGAGGATGGAATGATGATGTTCATCATCCCAAGGGGTTTCTTCCATGGACATAACAGACATAATCATCTCAACCGTGGGAAAAAAATACGCGGAATGGATCTAGACATAAATCAACAAGAGAGGGGGTAGAAGGGGTTGTCGATTGAATGGCTTGATAAGCGGATTCGACCAGACTCAAAGGCATTTCTTCGCCATAACGAAGATGATCGTCGGGGTTGGGTACCATCCATGGGTCATAAGATGCATGGGTTCCTTGAACAGAGGTGGAGATCATGTTGATCGAGGCGAAAAATGGATGTGGAACATCGGGGGGGGGGTCAATGAATGGCATGTTTCCAGTACGTGCATCAGAGTGAAAGAAGTCTAATTGGTCGACGGTAACTAATTTTCCTTTATGTGCGAAACACACGACACAAAAAAGAGTCGACACAACTGTGTGCATGGAATCAATCCAGCTACGGCCAAGTAGAAGGTTGTAATCGAGAGGAGCGTCAAAGACCTCCACTTCAACTTGAACCATTTTTCCTTCTAACGTAATAGGCAATGAAGGGAGGACACTGTAAGGCTTAAAACCTGAGCCATTGAAGGATTTGAGCATGTTGTGGGATTCATTCAAAGGAGGAGAGCTGATGGCTTTCCAGTAGGTAATAGACATGACACAAGTCGAGGCACCCTCATCAATAATTGTTCTACAAATGTTTTTTTCGGATACAATAACTGGTATTTGGAATGTGAGTTGAGGGGGTAACCTTGGAATGTGATCTTCCAAGTCAAAAATTATTAAATTCGTATCTGTGGGGTCGATTCCACCAATAGCTTTCAACAGTGCCTTCCGTTGTATAGAACAACTCTGAAGGACTTCGAGGGATGACATTGCGGACAGTGCTTGGGCCAGATCTTCGACAATACTATAGTTCTGAGCAGCACGTGAATGGGGATTGAAAGTCGATTTTCGAACAACACCCTTTGGAGGAGGGCGAAGAAATGTATCTAGGCTTGGTCGTTTGAGATGAATAGGACCGTTGGTAGGTGGAGTCATGGGAGATAGTTGGACCAATGAAGGAGGTATTGCATCAACCTTCTCTTTGGAGGAAGGATAATCTTTGGCTCGAGTGGTAAGTGTGATGTCATTCTTCTTTGAATCACATGTACACATCAAGACCTAGGATGTATTGGAGGGGGAAGGTTGGTCATGAATGACCAATTGGGCCTGTTCTTGAGAAGGGAAGGGTTGTGACAATACGGCCGGAGTGGGGGGTTTCATGGTCCCTTGAAGGAACTTAGTAACCTCGGATCATCATGGAAAATCCTTAGTGTAGTGATCATCACCACAGATAAGACAAGGGTATCGGGGTTTGTGCTTATCCCTATCGTCAACAGGTGGTGTTTTGGTTTTCTCAATTTGCAGATTATTTTTATCCTCCTTGGTCTTACCCTTTCCTTTTTTGGATTTATTTTTTCCGGCGGGGGTAGATTGAACAAAATTTATCTCAAAAGTCTTGTCGATGGGAGGGGTAGGAGAGGGAGCATTTTGAACATTAGAAGAAATGGATTTGGGGTTGTTGCTAGAGGTTTGGACAGAATGAGGTTGGGCATGGAAGGTGCCAATCACACTGTCAGCTACATGAGAAGCAGTAGGAGTGGGTAAAGTAGTATAAGTAGAAGGACGAGGTGCATCAGGGAGTAAGTCATAAAGAGTACCTGTTTTTGAGTAAACGAGGTCTAGGTATTGGGAACAGTTGATTGCCTATTCTTCTGTGACAACTCCACCCATGTTGATTTCATGAGTGATGTCATTCACGAATGATTTCATGAACCATTATACCAACAACTGATCGGAAAGTTCGATTTTGATGAGACGTCATCTCTCTCGCCACTCATGAATGTGATCAGAGATATGAGTGGCTTTGGTTTGTTTGAAAGAACTCAAAATATCGGTTCTCATTTCGTAGCAAATCGGTAACTGGTAGTGGGAAAGGAAAGCCATAGTGAGGGTGTTGAAGTCGGTGAAGAAGCCTCGTGGTAATTCGATATACCACTTTGCGGCGGAACCTGTGAGGGTTCCCTGAAAAAGGTGTAAACGAATAGAGTCATCCATCAAGGAGTTGGACGAGCACCAAAGGTGAAAAGTCATTACATGATTGTTCGGGTCCTCTCCCGGTTTACCATCAAAGTTAGGGATGTCGGATGGTAGTTTGGTCGGTATGGTGCGCCATTGAGGAGAATGACGGATCGGATCATTTAAAATCCTCGACAGATCCGGGAGGTCTAAGGTGGATAATAAAGGTAACTATCTATTCACATGCGGGTACTGGTGACTTTGGGGAGGGAGTCTCATCGGTAAACCAGTGGGACCATAAGCATTTTGCATATAATGGGAAGATCCTGGCAGATTTGGTTGTTGGTGTGGAGGAAAGTAATTCATAGGGTTGTACCCTTGAACAGGGACGTGGGGTTGAGTGTTCAAGCCCCAAATAGGATTAGACGTGCCTGGATATGGTTGGCTTGTACTAGGGGGTATGACGGAGTTAGCTTGAGGTTGTTTCCCCCCAGTCGATTGAGGATTATGTTGTATAAGATAATTCAAACATTGGGCCAAGGATGGAGGTATGTTTTTTCCATAGGGTGGGGTTGGTGGGGGTTTCCCTCCAATCAGGGGTTGCATCCCAATTGGGATTTGTCCTGCAAAAGGGGGTTGATTTTGGCCTCCTTGGTGAAATTTTCCAGCAACAGGAATCTGGTAATTAGGTGTGAAAGATGGGATGGTGCCACTAGGATCAGTGCCTCTGATAGAGGATGGAAGAGGTCCTCTGAAAGGGGGTGGAGTAACTGTCGGAATGAAACTGAGAAGATGGTACCCAGAAGGAGTGGAACAACCAGGAGTCCAGAATGTGATTTGTGTAGGATCGAGAATAGAAGCATTCAACGCATGATATCTGGGTGGAAGTGTTGGGGTGAATATGGGTGAAAGTGGTGTGCCAATGGGGGCTTGGCTAGCCGCAGTAATCCCGGTGTGAGGACTCGTAGTATCTTGGACCATTGTGTAATGGATCGTTTGTAGAGGGATAGTCAAGATGTGGTCAGCTGGAGGAGCGTCTGAACCAGGGAAATAATAGGCAGTAGTAAAAGGTATTGCATCTGGATCAGATGTTTCAAGCCACTCAGGTGCGACAGTGATATCAATTCCTGATCCTGAGCCAAAGAGATCCCGTCTAAAAATGCCAGTAGACCAAAAAGGATCTTGACCCTCAGGTCTTATGAAAGGTCCGGTTGGTGATCCAGAATACTGAACAACTAAATCTCTAGAAGAATTCACCCGCACAATACGTCTCCCGGAGTCGGAAGGAAGTCAAAATTCCTCTCAAGAATTGGTAATTCGGAACCATTCTAGAGAGTTAGTTCTTTCCACTTACGGAGTGGAAATGTCTTGGACTTCACTTTTTTGAGGAGAGCCCTCCGGTGAGTTGGTAGGAAAGGGTGAGAACCTTCCAGATCTTTTAGGGGTAAGCCTTGCATCCTACGTGAACGGCGTGGAGGGTCAATTGTGATCGAGTTGGAAACTTACGAAAGAAATTCTATGGCCAACTTGGGTAAACAAACAGCATGCACTAGTGAAATCTAGGAAGCAAACCAAGCAAACAAGACCTTCCAATTCTGAAGTCACTAGTTGGTGATGAAATCCAACGTCGTGACGACGAGGCAAGAAGGGGTTGGGCTAGAGTGGAAAAGTTATGTTGACGACCTTCTTAATAGACTTACACCCTAGTGCAAGCTCCCACACATAATCGTGGGTATACCCTCTAAGGAGCCCGAGTGAGTTTGGCCAACGTCGATTGTAGGTACTGTGAAGACATATGCCTTCATAGTCACCTTGTGTAAGACCCTAAGAAGGTCGGATACTAAGGTTACCATCAACAACAATGGTTCCTAGGGGAACAATCAACAATCCGATCCACATGCAAGGGTAGGGTATCTTGCCTGATATCAACTTGAGAGGCTTCCACTCATCATTGTGGGTATACCTTCAAGTGACCCCCATAATGCATGCAATCTCTACACCGATATCAACAAAGCAGGGTGAGTAACTATGTCAATCTCGATGCAAACTCAGGTTTGACCCTTGTGTGAGAAGGGCTTCCCAGGAAAAAATGTTGCAAATGAAATTTGACACTCCTTATCACANAAGATCCCTAAAAAACATTACTAGTTAAATTTTAAAATTGCACATAAAGGTTGTTGTTACCCAAAAGGAGACGGAGACGAAACCGGTGTTGTGTGAGACTCTGACCCAAAAATGCATAAATAGAAATGAATGATACAAAAAAAAAAATCGTTGAATCCTATTTACAGGAGGGAAAGAGGAGTTTTCTGGAACAATACGAACTACGATGTATGATCTTCTCTGAAATGTAATATCAAACAACCATGAACAATGCAAATTCCCTATTCATTCTTTTTCAATACTTGAAGGCCAATATTTTCGAATAAAAAAGTTTCTTAAAAAATAAAATGTCTTTAATTTTTATTAGAAACCAAACAACAGGGGTGGAACTAAGAAAAAACAATAAACCAACGAAAAAGAAATACACAACAAACACCCAAACCAATATTTCAATGAAGACAAAAATAACAAACTGACAAGACCAGTCTCTTCAAATGTACATGGGTAACAATTTTCCAAGTAATAAGCAATTGAAAAGAACAATTGATCTCAACTTTTAAACCAATCAAAGGCTCCCAACCAAACAAGCACTCAGATTTCAAAATCGGAGATTATACCCNNNNTGATCAAGAAGAGATTTTGATTTCTGGAAACTAATCATTCATGAGATTTGAATTCAAGAAACATTCAATCACTGGCCAGAGAAGTTCTTCCTAGACACACAAACAAATCTAGGTATCTGAGGACACAAAAGACTTAATCCAAAATTTTTGCAAGTGGGTTCACAGGCTAGCAGTGGGGTACAGTGCGAGAATCAAGGATTCTCGCAGGCTAGACACGGGAAGAATGTGAGAAGTTTGCACTGAACTAAACAACAGGGTGCGAACTTTAGTGTTTCTCGTAGGCTACAGAAGGGTGCAGTGCGAGAAGGTCTATAATCAAGCAAATTTTGGAAAAAATACAAAACTTCTAAGGGAACTTCTAGATCCAGGGAGTTTGTAAGGGTCTCCTCAAGACTCAGATATTGAGGGGAATGAAAAAAGGTAGGTTAAGATCAAATCGCTAAGAAAAAACATCCAAAAATGGGTTGTATCCCCAGTGGAGTCGCCAATTTTGTTATCGGACAAATCGGTAGGTGTGGACACTAACAGATCTCCCTAGATCCACCTAGATCTAGAACAAAATAGGACAGGACACGACTCTTTCCCTAAGTTGTGGTCATTGAATCTACTAATAAGAAGAAATGAGTGACATACCTTTATATCGCTTCCTTAGGTCTTTTTTTTTCCCACTTCGCTCCGGTGCTCTTGTGAAGTCGGGTCCAAGACAACACAAACCAACCAAAGTGAAGATAGCAAAGTATACTCAATGTCAACCTATGCATATGATCAAGGAGTTATGCTATAAAATAAGAGTGATTTTATGGGAAAGGGACATGCCGTTGTAGATTTTATGGGAAAGGGACATGTCGTTGTATTATATTAAATGAAAGTAGAAGGTACAATCTGATCGCCTTGATGTCACAAGATTCCTTTCAGTGACCCTTGGTTCCAACACACACACTTTCTCTGCACTTGCATGAAGAAGATCCAATACCTCTTGATAGACCAAATAGAGTCTTCAAGCTTATGTCCAAGCAGGGTTCTTCGCACAATTTTTTCACCAATTCTTCATTCAATCTTGCTTAACCTTTTCCATGAGAAACCTTTCAATATATAGGAGAAGGAGGGATGGTTACATGGATGAGGATGATCCCACCAAATGTGAGAAGTCAGTAGGATGCCAACCATGTGAATGCCAACTCATTTTCTAGAAGATCCTCTTCTAGAACCTTCATGACCTCTTCTCCTTTCCAAGCTTAAAAATAGGTTCGCACCCTATCTATGGAGCAGACTACGAACAGTTCTCACCCTAAGTGTGGGTGGCCTGCGAGAATGAGGGATTTTCACAGCCTGTAACATAGGCAGCCTGCGAACTCACCTTAAAAATGTGTTTTTTGGAAGAAGACATCAGTCACTTTTCTCAGGCAAGAAGTCCTTGTGGGAGCCTGAATACAACACTGTAGAGACATCAACAGAGTGACCAAAATAATGTGTAACAATGATATCATGGGATTCAACTCTTCAGAAGAAATCATTGTTGATTAATTGTGTTGGTTGTCATTGATGTCAACCCTTGAAGAAATTTCAGTACCGAATTATGGTAGCACAAAGGTTTGGGTAATGGACCCAAGTTTGTTTGATGGATAATGGTATGAGTTTTGATATATTTGCAGGTAAAACTATTCTATATGGATAGCACATGTCATGCCATTTTCGGTGGTATGTGTAACGTCACATAATTCCTCACAGATAGAGAGTTATGGCCATGTGAAGTTGGAGAACCCTCATGAGTCATCTAGAAGCCCTAAAAGGTCAAAGTAGTCAAAGTGTTTTCAAAGAAGAAATTATTTAAATAATAAAGTGAAGTGATGAGTGTACTATAATTCAAAGAGGATTCTAAAGAAATTATTTAAATAATAAATTTAATGGAGAACTTACTAATTATGGAAAGTGGTTAAGTTAAGTGGACAAGTGGTTATAAGTGGGTTAACCCTAAAATAAGCAAAGTGGGTTAATATGGTTAGAAGGTAACCCATTGAAGAAGCTACATAAAAGTATAAATAAGAGGCAAGGGTCTCTCATTCAAAACACACTTGAATATCATTGAATATCTATTTTTTTGAAAGGTTAATTGGGCAGGTATTATTGATAGAGAAAAATTGCACCAGAAAAAGTGTGGCGGGAAAACTACAGCAGAAAAAGTGTGGTAGGGAAAGTGCGGTGCGGTAGAAAAATCGCAGTTGGAAAAGTGCGGTAGAAAAATCATAGCAAAAAAAGTGCAGTAAAAAAATTGCGGCAACAGAATGCGGTAAAAAAAAAAAGATATGGTTCTCATATGTGTAGTGTTGAATTTATGAATCAAGTTGAGGGTTTGCTTTGTAAATATGTTGGATTCCCTCTTGGGAGTTTATGGCTTGTTGTAGAGTTGATCTAAGGAAGATCTACTGAAGTTTAGTATTGGTTCATGTTTGAGGGCTTTTGGTTGAGGTATGTTGCTGAAGTTATTGGTAAAGATAGAGGTTGTATACAGTGAGGTTCTAGCACATGGTTTGAGGTACAAACTTTTGGTATAATGTTTGATGTATATGTGATCAGATTAGATTGGTTGATGAGTATATAGTGACAGGTTTCTCAGTGACATATTTAGTTTTTACATTTGAGGTATATGTGATCAGATTAGATTGGTTGATGAGTATACAGTGACATATTCAGTTTCTACATTTGAGGTATATGTGATCAGATCAGATTGGTTAATGAGTATACAGTGATAGGTTTCTCAGTGACATATTCAATTTCTACATTTGAGGTATATGTCATCAGATCAGATTGATTGATGTGTATACAGTGACAGGTTTCTCAGTGACATATTCAGGGTGGTTGGATGAGGCAAGGACTAGTGGTTGTAGCCACCTTCTCGTTGTAGCTCAAGAACATAGGGGGTTGTAGCCTCCTTCTAGTTGTAGCCAGAGAATTAGGGAGTTGGAGCTTCCCTCGGGTTGTATCCTGAGAAAATAGGGGGTTGGAGCCTCCTTCCAGTTGCAGCTAGAAAACAAACAAAGTTGGTGCTTCCAATGAATGTAATTCTTAAAGACATATAAGAAAAAGCATTATGTTGTTTTCTCCCACTTAGGGTTTCCACGTAAAACACTGGTGTAGTGTGTATGTGTATGATTGCTCATTTTTTCATTGTTTATTTACTCTGCAACTATTGGATGATAATGTTACATTGATACAACACTTGCATTTTATGGTGAAAAGGGATTAAATTGCTCTATTACTGATTCAACCCCTCTCTCAGTAATCCAACAATTGGTATCAGAGCAGGTTCCTTCAGAAATTAGTTTAACCACTGAAAGGTAGATCATGGAGAGAAACAGCATGTATAAAAATGGAATATCATAGTTTGATGGACAGAAGTATGCATTTTGGAGAAAAAGGATGAAAACATATATAGAGGCATAGGGATTTGAAATTTTGCAATCAATTGTAGATGGATACAAAGAACCAGCAGTTCCGCTGAGAAATGAAAGAGAAATAAAAATCAGTCAAAATAATTCCAACGCCACAAATGCACTTATGAATGGTCTTTGTGAATCGGTATCAACCAAAGTTTTACATTGTAAATCTACTAAAAATATTTGGGACAAACTTCAAAATATTTATGAAGGAGATTCAAAAGTCAAAGCAACAAAGCTTCAAACTTACACAAGTCAGTTCGAACAACTAAAGATGAAGGAAGATGAGAATATTGCATCTTACTTCTTACGATTCGATGAAACAGTAAATGCAATCATAGGATTGGGAGAAGAAATTAAAAAATCTGTAATTGTTCAAAAGGTACTAAGATCTCTTCCTATGAGATTTGATCCTAAGATATCACCACTAGAAGAAAGAGCAGATCTAAAGCATGGAGGAACTATATGGAATCTTCATAGCATATGAAATGAGAACTGAACAGAAAAATCCATATATAAAAGAAGCAACTTTCAAAGCATCCAAAAGGTCAAAGAAAAAGGGAAAGAAGAAGGAAAAAGAACATAGCAGTAGCAGTGACATATCGGAAGTTGATGAAGAAGTGGCCAACTTTGTCAGAATATTGAATAAGGGAACCAACGACAGATATAAAAGTAAGCTTCGATTGATTTTTTTTAATTGTGATGGTATTGGTCATTTTGCTAAAAAAAATTCCTCATAAAAAAAATAAGAGGAATGATGAAGATTACTTAAATAGAAAAAAAACATATAAAGGAAAAAGAACCATAAATAAATCTTTCAAGAAAATATTATGCACCAAAGAATACATCTCCTCATCAGATGAAGATGAAGTCAGTGACAGTGAGACAGAAAGAGTTCCATTCATGGCGGTAGAAGACTATGATAAATAAGACATCGAGGAAGAATATGAAGATATAGAAGTTGACTACCGAGAAGAATTTTTTACTGCCATAGAAGTTATAAGAAGAGAAAACAAGAAAAATAAAAAGCTACAAGTGGAACTAGACAAGAAAGAAGACACCCAAGAACTAGAACAAATGATCACAAATTTGAAGGTTCAAATAGAAGAAGATAAAATAATTGAAGAAACACTCAAAGAACAGCTAGAATAAAGAGACATGATCATTGAAAATTTGGAAGCAGATATTTTCACATTAAGAAAGAATCTTCAAAATAAAAATATGCAAAACAACTCAAAATTTTTGGATGACATTATCAGCAGTCAAAAACCTCATCATGACAAGACTAGACTTGGATACAATAAAATAGAAAATGGATCAAGCTCCAAAACAAAAGAACAAGAAACATATCTAAAAATTTATGCAGAAACAATCAAAGGGGATAGGAAGACCTACAAAGAAGATTACAGGGACACTCCTCCACTGAGAAGATTCAAATTTCAGAATCGATGACCGACAGATAGGCCTCAAGAAGAAGAAGGATTCAGAAGAGAAACTCCTTTCAGAATATCTTCAACTACCAAGTATCAAACTATATTTTTTGGTTTATGTTATGCATGCAATAATTTTGGAAATAAAGCTATGAATTGCACAGCTAATAGCAGAAACATGAACAACTTTGAAAGTCATACACAAAAGGGTTATCCAAGAAGGCCTAGTGAAACACAGAGAAGAAGTTACAACATGTTTGAACCATTGAGCACTGAAGTGGAATGCTAAAAGTGTAAAAACTTTGGACATGGCCAAAGATTGCAGAATGACATTTCCTCCTAGATAACCACAACAGAACAGCAACAGTCACAGACAGGAACCTCAAAAGAGAACATGGATAAGAAATCAGAATCAGTATAGCAATGAAGAATGCACAAGCTAAGAAGAAGAAATGTGGTTGGTATATTGACAGTGGTTGTTAAAAACACATGATAGGTGATAAAGATAGGTTTCTTACATTAAGAAAGGAAAGAAATGGATCAATCTCCTTCGGAAATGATGATTCGGCGAAAATCATTGGAAAAGGCATAATTAGAATTGGAAACAAAAATACCAAGGCAGAAAATGTTCTAGTAGTAGAAGATATGAAACATAATCTTCTAAGTGTGAGTCAAATGTGTGACCAAGGTCATAAATTTACTTTTGATTCACAAAAGTGTGAGATAAGAAAAGAAGGTTCAGGAAAATTGATTGCAACAGTTGCAAGAACTTCAATCATTATATATGTATTAAGTGAAATTGGA
Organism: Picea sitchensis; assembly: GCA_010110895.2. Lineage (NCBI taxonomy): Eukaryota > Viridiplantae > Streptophyta > Pinopsida > Pinales > Pinaceae > Picea > Picea sitchensis. The sequence goes on from SNQJ01S0003860.1 coordinate 168,104, forward strand.
AATGAAAAGTGTTGTCTAGGAAAAAAAGATGAAAGTTGGATATGGCACAGAAGAATGGGTCACATACGCTTTGATAACCTTGTCAAAGTTAGCAAAAAGGAATCAGTTAGATAAATTCCCCATATCATGAAACCAACCAACACTTTATGCAAGCATTGTCAACAAGGAAATCAAACAAAGACCAGGCTTAATACAAAGGAATATTCAACGACAAGACCACTGGAAATTGTGCATATTGATCTAGTTGGACAAACTACAACAAAGGGTTTAAAAGGTGAGAAATATTTTATGTTATTAGTTGATGATTATACAAGAATGACTGCAGTTTGCTTTCTCGGGAATAAGTCAGAAGCTTTTGAAAACTTCAAGGTCTACAAGGAAATGGTTGAAAATGAAATGGATTCAAAAATCGAATGTTTGAAATCTGATAATGGAGGAGAGTTCACTTCAAAGGAATTTATGGACTACTATAGCAAGCATGGAATAAAAATGAAATTCTTCATTGCTAGGACACCTCAACAGAATGGATTTTTTGAAAGAAAGAACAGGACAATAAAGGAAATGGCTCGAGCAATGTTAATGGATTCCAAATTGACAGATATATTTTGGACACATGCAGTGCATACAATAGTTCACATTCAAAACAGAGTAATGCTTAGAAACAACAATGACAAAACTTCCTACGAATTATAGAAAGCAAGCGCAGACATCAACCTCTACATCAAGGTAACTCAAGGTAGTATTTTATTAATTGAAATTTATGTTGATGATATTGTTTTTGGAAGTACTAATGACAGGTTAAGCCAGAAATTTGCAAATGATATGCAGAATGAATTTGAAATGTCATTACTTAGAGAAATATCATTTTGGGTCTTCAGATATGTCAAAGAAACCAAGGAATTTTTATTTCTCAAACTAAGTATATCATAGAAATGATAAAGAGGTTCGAAATGGAAGATTGCAAACCAGTTACCACTCCTATGCAAACCAGTTGCAAGTTGAGAAAAGATGATGATTCAAAGTCTACAGACCAGAGGAAATACAGGTCAATGATTGTTATTTTACTATATGTGACATCATCCAAACCATATGTAATGCAGGCAGTTGGACAGGTAGCAAGATTGCAAGCAACACCAAAGAAATCACATGTCGTAGCAGTGAAGAGGATTTTCAGATATCTCAAAGAAAAAAAAAGAGTTTGGATTATGGTATCCAAAAGGAAAGGATCTATCACTTATTACCTACACAGATGCAAATTGGGCAGGTTGCATTGATGACTGACGAAGCACTAATGGAGTAGCATTCTACTTGGGTGAGTGTTTAGTATCATGGCTAAGCAAGAAACAATCATCAGTATCCTTATCTACAGACGAAGCAAAATATATTGCAGTAGCAACATGTTGTACATAGGTTCTATGGATGAAACAAACTCTGACATATATACAAGTTGAATATGATGAGCCCATTCCAATCTATTGTGATAATACAAACTCCATCGGTATCTCAAAGAACCCGGTGATGCACTCCAAGACAAAGCACATTCCAATAAAGTATCACTTTCTATGGGAACGGGTTGCAGAGAAGAACATCAGAGTTGAATATGTGGACACAAAAGAACAAGTGGCAGACATATTTACAAAACCGCTTCCACGGGAAGCCTTTGAGTATATTTTCCAGAGACTCGGATTAATTTCTACTCCAAAATGAATGTTTTTGAATGCTTATCTTATATGTCTTAGATTTAAATGAGAAAGCACCATGAAGAGGATAATTCAGTTCGGGAAATCAGTTTCAGGAAGAGTTCAATCGGGGGGATTATCCACAAGGACAGTTCAATTATGGGTATCATCCCCGGATGGAAATATACATTTTCCATTGATGACATAGGGGGAGAGAGTTATCAGATGCAGAGCACAGAGGCATGGTTCCAGGGGCAGGGATAGTCAAATGAAGAGCATGAGTGATATGACTTTAGTATTGCATGGAATGACTTCAATATTGCATCAGAGTGTTGCAATCAATGCCAAAGGGAGAGATTAATTTTGATTAGTTAGGTTGGTTGTCATTGATGTCAACCCTTGAAGATATTTCGGTAGAAAATTCTGGTAGCACAAAGGTTTGGGTAATGGACCCAAGTTTGTTTGATGGATAATGGTATGAGTTTTGATATATTTGCAGGTAAAACTATTCTAGATAGATAGTACATGTCATTATGTTTCTTGTGGTATGTGGAACGTCACATAACTCCTCACGGTTAGAGAGTTATGGCCATGTGAAGTTGGAGAACCCTTGTGAGTCATCTAGAAGTCCCAGAAGGTCAATGTAGTCAAAGTGTTTGCAAAGAAGAAATTATTTAAATAATAAAGTGAAGTGATGAGTGTACTATAAGTCAAAGAAGATGCAAAAGAAATTATTTAAATAATAAATTTAATGGAGAACTTACTAACTATGGAAAGTGGTTAAGTTAAGTGGACAAGTGGTTATAAGTGAGTTAACCCTAAAATAAGGAAAGTGGGTTAAGATGGTTAGAAGGTGTAACATGCCCACTACCTATAATCAAAAAATTTCGTTGTTTTCTCAACAATGAGAATCCCCGATTCACAGGTATTCTATTTACCTACCCGACTCTCCGTACATAACCGGGGTCTTATGCCCATTTTTTGTCGGGATTTCGGGGTTTACGATGTCGAAATACCCGTATCCCCAAGACTCGCGATTCCCTGAATCGTGATGCGCCCTTTTCACGATATCCCTCCGGCTATAGGCTTTGAACCATAGGACCGTTAACCTCCGACCACGGTCTCACCCCGTCGGGGCTACGGGAATCCTAATGCTACAAAACACTTACCCGTGGGTCTCATGATCTCTCGAACGTCGATTCTCCTTCAGGCTAACAACTATCTCCCACTATGGCTCTTCCTTCAGCCTGCTATGCTGACAGTTGTTCTCCACTGATCGAGGTTTCGCGGATCGCGATTTCAAGTTGCACGAATCACTTGTCACCGGGATCCCCGATATCCCGATGAACTCCAAACGCCGATGGACTTACTCCTTGTCGGGACTTCCACCGATGGTGCAGATCTCTGCCACGCGTCCTGAGAGGGGTGCTCGTTTCCACCC
>SNQJ01S0003861.1:15868-73764 GCA_010110895.2 Picea sitchensis
AGCAAGTTGCAGCTTGCAAAACAGAGGTTGTAGCCTCATTATGAGTTGGTGCTCATATGTATGATAATGTAAAGAATGTAACTATTACTTATCATATAAAGAAAAAGAGGTTTTTACCCTGTATGGGCTTCCTCAGGAAATATCTATCTCTGTGTTTCTCATATATGTGACTGATGCTAAATGTGCCATTGTTTATTTCCCTGCATTATTGAGATCAGCATTTAGTGTTTCAGCAAAGAGTTTAAAAGAAGCATAATTGTTTAAGCTCGGTAACAACTGATTCACCCCCCCCTCTCAGTTGCCCAACACTAATCTCCTCATCCATCTCTCTTTCACACTAGATAAAGAGGGATATCTCATGGAAAAGGTGAAGGTTGAATAGGCTAAGAATTGTATGGAGAGTTCTACTTCAGATTATGCTTGAGAGCTTTTCTTTAGTTCTTGAAATCAAAGTGTGGATCTTATTCATTCAAGGCATTGGAGAAAAGGTGTGTGTGTTGGAGCAAAGAGCCATCGAAAGGGGACCTTGCAACATCAAAGCACAGGTTGTATTCTCCACTTTCTATTCACTTAATACAGTAATGCATTTCTTCCTTATATAAGCATATTGTCTTCTATTGTATAATTCCTTGATCATATACATAGACTTTTTTAGAATATATATGTCTTTGTTTTCCTTGATCATATACATAGACTTCATTAGAATATATATGTCATGCTTGTATTTATATCTCTATAGAGCAGTGATGGAGCAGGTGGTTTTTTCTACGACATCTTGATTACAGGCTCCACCTTTGGCCTGAACTCCAATTATCTAGCAGCAGCATTGCTAGAAGCCTCTCCAACATGTATGTTCTGTCCCTTATGCATCATTGGTGACTAAGGGGTTGTTGGTCGTCGAGGAGGCATTTTCTTTACAGAAACAACATGACTAAATTTTCAATTAATTAAATGCAACGAGAAATTTACCAAAAAGAATCACATACCTGAGCAACGATGTGGCTTAAGGCTTTCGACACTTACCGATTTTGAAATAATAGTAAATTTGAACAATGAGTCAACCTACAATGAGTGCAACACTTGGTTATACAAGATCTCTTGGTGCATGGAAATCTCTATTGCTCTATGGGAATAATGATAAGATGAATGAGCAAAAATTGAATTCAAATAACCCATTCCTATCTTTCTCATCTGAATTCACAAACGTCGTGTACAACAAAATCCTTGTAGATCTTGGGAAGTAAATTCGTCGCCAGTGCCATGCTCTTGCAGTTAATGTGCTACGTTGACTAGCGGTGCAAGGGAATGTGAAGGTGGTCAATTGACGGGTTTGAACAATGATCGATTGGTGCATAATAACTGCTAAGATCGGGGGTCAGGGATATGTTCATGTTTATGGCTCGAAGGACTTGTCTCAATCATTTGGTCATCGATCCCGATGAAGATGAGTGTTGGAGATTATGTTTGTGTCTGGTGAGATTTTCGAGATGTTGTGGTGGCATTCAAATCATGCAGCGTAAATTTTGGGGCCTCCTTCGTCCGACGTGGCCAACTTGGATTGGTTACCGATACGCGACAAATAACATCGTTTTTCCTTAAAACCTGAGGCATTCAAATCCTTATTGTAGAATGTGGATGGTCTAGATCAAACATGGGACAACGTGAGTGGTTAAGATTGTAGTTCGTTCTTACCAATATCGACCATCAACACATACAATGTGTCTTAATATTTGTGTTGTGAGCATGTTCTCGACTGATCATCGACATCACATCGACATTGGTGAAGTCTCATCTAGGTTTGCAGTTTCAATGTTTTGTGATCCCTTGCGTAGATTTTGGACAATCCAAATTAATGCAGTAAGTCAAATGGATGGCCCATGTCGCAACTTATTTCCTTAAAATCAGTGATCGACAAATTTTCTCATGTGTCGAGAAGGAAGATCTTGGGTTTTGGTTTATCGATGTCGACAAGCTATGGGTCATCGGCGAGTTGAGAATCTTATAAGGGTTATCAATAGTTGTATGTATGACTTGTCGACGACAGATGTAACATCGACGTCAGTGAGCCCACTATTTCGTTTGCTTCCTTTGATCTTTAAGAGTTTCTCGTGCCTCGAGGAACTAGTGAGCCACTTGTGATGACATGGTTGTATGACATGGTAGTATCGTTTTATAACAGATGTGACTCAACTAAAGAGGCCAAGTGTTATTAATGTGAGGATGTGTCTGTCAAGAAGGATGTATGGATATCTACGTGGTAAATGTTGATGTGGCTACTAGTCATGTTGAACTGGGTGAATCTCAACTCACGAAATCAATGGTTAGGATAGGTTTCTTGTTAAAATAGATGGTCACGATTTCAAAGACAAGTTCACTCGTCAGCATTCGCCTAGCCCTAACATGGGTTTTGCAATGCTCGATGTTGAGCACCGATGACTGATGATCATTGGCATCAGCGAATCCCCTACATTTCTCTTTTTCCCACACAATTTGTATGAAGGAATGTTCGATGCCCGACATTCATCATTGTCGGTGCTTCTTAAAGGTGACTATTGGGCATCGGGGAAGTTTAAGAAGTGGCACAAAGTTTTGAAAATACCAATTTTTGGCCCCTTCTCTTCGGATCAAAACTACCTAGGTCTTTCTCCCTCCTAGTGGTAATCCATATTAAACCTAAGACTTGACCAAAACAAAGCAAGAATAAAAGAGGACTTCAAAACAAGTTATAATCATGACAGAGTCAGAGTAAAATATAAAATAAATATAAAGTGGTACCCTAAAATTTCAAACATTTCGAGGGTGTGTTGAGTGGTCAACAAATGGCGTTTCACTCAGTGAAACCAACATCTCTGCCCCCCTTCCTTTACTGATATCAGTAAGACAATTTGAGATTTGGATTTTAACTTGAGATAATGACCCACAAATGATTCAGAAATTTATGTGTATATGGCCCGGGGAACATTTATGCATTCCACTTATGGGGATTCAGTTGACTTCATGCCTCTTTTCACTAAACCAATAACTCATATCCAACTGAGGAGAAGTGAGTTGGAACTCATTGCTGCTAGAAAGATTGGTACCTTTAATTCTCAAAGTTTGGATCCTCCTCATGGTGTTGCTCCACTTCCATCGAGCGTCCATAGCCCCGGCGGAGTCACCCCAATATCACAGACGTTGCTTTGTTGCTAGCAAGCATCCATAGCCCTAGCGTAGATATCTGCATACCCGCCTTGATTATGCATTCTGGCTTATTATGAAATTATTTTTGTTCTTTTATTCGCATTATTGCACAAGTGCTAAGAATGAATTAGGGATGAGGATATTTTTTTCTTATAGTGGAGGAGCTAACTCTTATGATTTTCTTTATTGTATTTACTAACAAGAATGAGAACCTACTCTTCCTTGTCTGGGGCATGAGATATACGCTCCTCTGGTCCATTTCCCCCAGTGTTCCCATGCCACAAGGCAGACAATTTGTTTGTTCTTAAGTGATATGCATACATAAATATGAATTATTTGTGCATTGGAGTCTCTGGTCTATTAGACTCTTCTCATTTTGTATCTGGTATTGAAAGATTGAGGATAAGAGAACCAAGTTCGCCAGATTACACCACAAGCTTAGCACAAAACATTCTCGTGATCATACTCAAAAATCAACATAAAGCAAAGCAAGAAAATCAAATCCATAACATGAGAGAAGATAAGTTGAAATCAAATGAAAACACATGGACCTAAACGACCAATCTATCTAATCAAAACAAAATGAAAGGCAACAAAGGTAAACTATGGTACAAGAGACTGCCTAAAAGGCAGCTATGAAAAGAAACATTTAAGGGCTTGGCCATTCACAGGGAGAGCCTCAAGCTTTTCCCTAATATTTTACAGTCGATGCATGCCTACCCCAATTTTTCCAACGATTTGGAAAGGTCCAAGCCATAGGTTTTGGAACTTCGAATGTTTCCCTTTTGTCTCATTGATTTTATCTCACTTCGGGACTAAATCCCCTACTTCAAAATTTGTGTCCTCTTATCCCCAATTTCTACGAATAACTAAGGAGATGATGTCTCGACACCCTCAGGTTGCAAACATGGAGTACCGAGAGACATATGACTAAGAGCATCTACTTGCACAGATAGAGACCCACTTCACCATCGCACATCCTCAGTTCATCATGATGGCATTGACCACATCAAATTGCTTCTGAAAGACAATGGGTCTTTCTCCATGAGCTACAAATTAGGTATTGTGGTAAGTGTCACTTTAATACTCGAGGCATTTCAGTATGTTGCATTTAAAGCTGCTTTTGATTATAGAACTTATGCTTGGAAATTACGTTATTTTCCCTATTTAACCTTGGTGATTGACATTGTTCCCTAGTAAGTGGTCACCCTTGGGGATGGGTTTACTACTAGGAGGTCTCCTCGATGAGTCATCATGCCATTATCAATCATAATTATCATTTTTCACACTTAATCCTTTTCATTTCCTTGTCTTTTGGGACATTCATGTGTACTGTCCTAAGAAGGGATTTTACCTCATTTCATAGGAAGTAGGGGTTGAAGTCTTGGAGGGAATGTAGTTGGCAAAAGATAAAAGCCAAAACTATAACCTTTCAGATGCTCTCCCAAAGAGGTCTTGAGAACAATCAAACGTTTCTCCTAAAAAATCAAAGACCTGGAAAAGCAAGCTACACACATATAAATGTCCCACTTTTGGAGGGATCTACACAAGTGCGTTACACCCTTTGTTTTAACCCTATGGCACTTTGTGTACCTCTCGCCTCAAGTGTCACTATGGTACTTCCCCCCAAGCTTTATGTTACCCATTGGGAATATCCAGTCATTCTAGAACTTAATTAATTAATGGCAAATGAATGGACTTGGAAAAAGGATGCATTGAAAATGACGGTGCAACATACCCTCTACAAAGGCACCCATAAAAGAGATAATACAAACCCTTATATGTCATGAACTCCGTGCCCAAAAGTATTACCCTCCATCCACTTCATCTTCTCCACATGACTCATAAATGATCCACCTAGGAAACACTCCTTGACTTAAGGAATGACTTACCCAATAGGTCACCTTGTCAAACCTCCCATACCTAAACTTAGAAAATTGCATAAGGTCTTTGAGCACTTGTTTAATTTGACGAGGTGGTTTTTGATGTACATGCTTAGGTGGCTCTTGTATTAAATTTGATTTCACTTGCCATGATACATTTGACTTGAGATCCTTGGAGGGCACACTGGTCTATCTTTGCAGGACCTTGTTAATGGAAGTTTTGAAGAAACAAGCCCCAAGTTGGGCCTTCATTGGGGCAGGAAGCCCACCGGTTGGATGCCATATCCCAGACCTTGGGGCAAGATAGAGGATGCATGTTTCCTTTGGAATCATAGAAAGACACCTTAGAGGACCTCATCTAGCCCTTACAAGCCCAACGACTTGCCTTTGAAGGCTAAAAGGATGCATCTTGGGGCTTGATGCCTTGTTTGGGGCCAGGGTTTGGTGGTAGTGATGATGTTTTGATGGACCCTTGGCACCTTTGGAGGAGGAGGATCCTTTGCATCACAGGGAGGAGCCTAGCACATGAAGAGGAAGCCTTAGGAGGCCCAACGACTTCCTCCTTTTCGCTCAACGATTTGCTAAAGTGCCAAGATGTCACCCTATAAGGGGTTGATGTCACCCTTAGGGTTTCATTATGTGCAAATTTTAAGTTAAAATCAAATTATTTTGTAAAATAGGCAGAATAAAGGGGGATGCCCCCCTTATTTTTTGGTTTACCCTAACTTTATGTGGACCAACACTTTTAGGAGTTTTTGTATAAATAAGGATCAAATTCATTTAATTTTTATCACAACTCTCTCATGTGAGAATAGCTACTTGGCTGAAATTTCCGCTCCTCTTGGGAAACTTCATGTCTCTCTCTCTTATGTTATGGTTTATACTTGTCTTGTGGAGAAAATTGGTGCGCTACCCTTCTTGGAGGCTTGTTCTTTCATATTGATGATATTTTCCTGGTAAACAAGGGTTTGTCTAGCATTTCTCTTGAAATTGGTAAGAAAAATATGCGTATTGTTAGTTCATCTTTCTTGTTTCATTTTTGTTATTGCCTAGATCCTTGGAGGAATAAAAGGGCTTATACCCTCCACCAAGTTATCATTGTTGTTGATTGGATAAGCTTATGCAAAGGTTGCTAGGAGGAGTAAAAGTGCTTACACCCTCCTAGATTTACCTTGTAAGGGTGCTTGCTCAAGGGAGTAAAAGGGCTTACACCCCTTGAGAGGTAGTAGACGTAACCTAATACAAGAAGACTCCATAACCCATTTTGGCAAGGCACTAATCTAATTTTTCATTGAATATATGAATTACTTGCATTGGTACACGTAATTTTGAGAGATATTGAAACCGTTCAAGTTGGAAATTTCTCTTGTTGTCCTAAGCTTCCTAAAGCCATTAAGGCATCTTGATTGGCCTAGTAATTCTCTTGTTATAATCAACTAAAAGCTACAACCATTAAGGTTGCAGAAAAACACATTCAATTTCTCATTTCAACTTGCTTTTCAACCTTCGAAAATACTTGCAAAATTGTACTCTTAGTCTAGTGCTCATTGTCTATCTCTTTGACGGTTTACTTCTCAATTTTCATGGTTGGAATTTGTTGTTGTAACAAATATTTTCTATAACCACTCGGATGTTACAATAATTCTTTGAAAACACTATCTAACAACCCTATTTTACCATCAAAGTTTGTGCTTGAATATTGGAAAGTTATCTATTGATTTAGTGCTTCATTGTCCAACAACTAATTGATAATTTTGATGGTTAATTTTGCAGTAAATAGATCTCATTCTTGCTGATATATATATTTTTGTTTATTGCTGCAATATAGGACAACAAGCTTCACTTGCTTTTCCACTTGATTTTTGGGCTTGTATCTCGATTGTTTGTCTTGTCTCAGGCATGTGTAACACTTTGGTGCAGGTACTGAAGTTTTTGGAAACCATTCACCATCATCAAGACTCATTTCCAAGTCATCTTCCACTTCTTATATTGACCTACAGGGGCATCACCATCCACTACTCCACTTTCCATCTAATTTCCCCCTAGGGTCACCCGAGATTCCCCCCTTGTGTAGGATTTCTCCTTCACTAAAGTGAGGGGAGTACCTATCTAAGGTGACAGTGGGTAGGTATTCCCATAGTTCTTTCCATCTTGTGGATTGGGTCGGGCTTTTCCCAACCTACAATTTGTGCAATAACATGTCCCTAGCCTTGTGTTTATCAAACCATCTTTTAACTATCTATGAGTGATCTGTAAACTTCCTCCTAGCCCATTCTCTTTCTTCCTCAACCATTAAAAGTGTATTTATTCTTTGTTGCATGCTTGACGAAGGTTGTTCCCTTGAGGACTAAGAAAGTTGCAAGGATGGGAGATATAGATTAGTTGGTAGGATAGCTTATTGTCTGTACACTAGGAAATAATGAGAATTTCCTAGGGATTCCTTGGGAGTTACCCTATCATCCCATAGAGCGTTGTGAAGTGCATTGTGCCAATCCAATGATTTTCTACTACTATTTTCTTGAGAATTCTTACCGTATTTTCATTGGTGTACTCTGCAACACCATTTCCTTGTGGGTAATAGTTAGTAGAGTATCTCAGAATAATTCCTTTGTCATGAGAAAATTCAGTGAAAAGAGTGGAAAAAAAGTATGCAACATTACCAAAAACCAAAACGGAAGGTACCCCAAACCTTGTTATTATGTGTTATTCTAAAAAATTTATTACTACCTTTTCATTGACATGGGAAAGGGGAATAGCTTTCGACCACCTCATCAAATAATCGGCTACAATTAGTATATATCTGCATTATTTGGATGGGTTTGGGTTTATCTCTCCTATAACATCTATTCCCCATTGCTCAAATGGTCTAGAAATTGTCACTGGTTGCAATGGGATGGATGCTTTCTTCTTTTTTCCAATGCTTAATTGAGAAACTTTGCATCTTCTTACATATGTGTGCACGTCTCTAAACAAAGTTGGCCAATAATATCCTAACCTTAAGATTTTATGAGTAGTAGTCTCTCCTGTTAAGTGTCCCCTTGCAGGCCCATCGTGAAGTTCTTTCAGTAGTTTTTCAACATCTTCTTTTTCAAGGCACCTTAGCAACACACCATCATAATTCATGCGGAAAAACATCGAATTTATGAGACGGTACTGAGCAGATTTTAACCCACGTGCTCTCCTCTCTTTGGGATTTAGATGTTCAGTACAAGTGTCATGACGAAGGAAATACGATAGGTTAGTATACCAAGAGTCTTGCCCAGGTGGGATATACAGTACTTCATTACAACATAAAGACAACTCATTTTCCCAACCCGAATTTTTTGATTCTATTAGGTCTTGGGATTATGCTGCTAGTTTACACAACCCTTGTCCCCTGACTATCTTTGTTGGTTTGATGTCTAGATCGAATTCTTAGATGACAACCATCCAATTACCTCTCATTTCTCCCATTTCTTGTTGGATGAAAACTGACCTTACTATTGAGTGAGGCACTATAACCTTTGTACAATTCTTCAGGATATAGCATTTGAAGTGCTTTACTGCCTTATAAACAATATATGCGTGTTTATCAATAGTCGGGTAATTAAGTTCATGTCCTTGGAGATTTGTGCTCATGAAAGAGATAAGAGCCTCATTGTTTTCATCATCCTTTTGAGTGAGGACCACGACTAAATACTTATCCGAGGAAAAAATCTTTGCTAAAATCGGGGCTTTGTAAAACAAGGGTTTGAGAGATAAGCGCTTTGATTTTATTAAAGGTGTCTCTTCCTTCTTCATTCCATTTGAACTCTATATCTTTGTGTATCATCCTTCGTAATGATTTAATTATTTCAACAAAGTCAGGGGTAAATTTCCTCACATAATTGATCTTCCCAAAGAAAGATTGCATAGCCTTTTTGTGGTCTTTTTTGGGTTCAATATATCACATATTTCCTGCACCTTTCAAAAATCTGGGTAAGGTGAGAAATGTGATTTTCCTTATTGTTGGAGTAGACAATGACATCATCTAAGTAAACCACCACATGCTTGTTGATTAATCCTCTAAATGCCACATCCATGGCTCTTTGGAAGGTTGCTCCTGCATAAATTAATCCAAATGGCATGCATTTGTAGGCAAATGTTCCCCATTTAGTCAGGAAGGTTGTCTTCAATCTATCATTTTCTGATACCAAAACCTAGTTATACCCTGAGAACCCATCCAGAAGTGATACCAAAACTTATCTCTTGCTCTGGCTTGTAATATTGTCTCTTGATTCTTCATTCTTGAGTTAGTGATCATTGATGACCTGAGATGATAGGATCTTCTAGTCGTTGAACATAACTGTGGAATTGTAAAAGAGTCTTCCCATCGTAATTCGATCTTCTACAAAACTGGGTGTTTATAAGGTTTTTGGATTGACGTATTTCGACTCCCATGATAACTTTTTCTTTGAGCACCACTTGTAGTGGAAGTAATATTCTTCGTCATATCGATCATTTGTTTTTGCTGATACATTGATTGGTTGAAGTATCGACTTTTGTGATTTGGATGTCTAGTAGGTGTCCTTGCAACTCAATCTTTACTTTGTATACTTATACCTTTTTATTGATTAACTTTTGGAATTGAGTCTTCTTCATACCCCTAGCTTGTTTCTACTTCAACATTTGAAGACCTCTTTACATCATCTGGATTTGCATCCTTTTGAGTTGTAAGGTTGACTAGGTCTGCATTAATTCCTTTATCCACAATTGGGATATTTATATTTGACGACTTCTCTAGTTGCATAGGTTCAGTCATTGTCTCTTTATCAACCAATGATTCCTTGTTGATAAGTTTCTCTAACTTTTTATGTAGTGACTTCTTAACACTCTTTAGCTTCTTAATCTGTGTGAGTAAACTTTGATTATGAATCTTTAGGTGTGAGTTTTCTTCCCTATCTGATTTGTCGACTTTGTTCGTTTATTCCTTCTCAGATTCTTCTTCTTTCAACATTTTGATTTGTTCCAATAATCTTTGATTAAGGTTTTTTAAATGTGAGGTTCCTTCATCTTTTTCTGATAATTTCTTTCTGAGGTCCTGATTTTCTTGTTCCAACTTCAAAACACATTGTTTTCTATCCTTTGAATTTTTTATCTATGTAAGTAGTTTTTGATTGTGGTCTTTTACGCAGGAAATTTCTTCGTTTTTATCCTTGATAACTTCATCAAATTCTTTTTCCATCCTTGATATTGAATTTTGATGTTCTTGAAGGATCACCTTCAAGATATCTTTAAAGTCTATGATGAAGGTATTATCGTTTTGACCTCATAGTAGTATCTTGAAGTGTGAGCATTTTCTTCTTATGGGGAAATGTCACAAACTTTTTCTCCATGTTTAAGATGAAGATACTTAGGCTTTTAAACCAAGGTAACCTGATAATGATGTCAATTTATTCTTTATACATAGTTGTATTGTTGAATTGAAATATATATTCATATTCATTAATTGTCACTTGTAACTCCTTAATTTCATTTTGTTTCTTGCAAAAATATCTTCCTTTTCAATTAGATTCGACTATGGAAGTAATAATTGGTTTGCTAAATTGATATTAATGTAATTCTCATCACGATTCATGTTGATAATGATGTAAATTTATTTCCCTTGAATACTCCCTTTTAATGTAAATAATCCGCAACATGAAATTGGACAACCTTCATAATAAAGTATTTATTTTCGCTTGTTATTAGGTTCCATTTGATTTCATCAGTATTTTACGATAACCCCCTTTTTTTTCTAGAAGGATTAAAGAATACCCTTCAATATCTTTCCTTTTGATGGAGTGGATTTTGAAATATTATATCATTATCTACTTTTAATAATTTATATAAATATAAGTATAATTTATATTTACATAAATATATGTATTTTTCCTTTAATTAACCAAATTATATGTGTGTGTGTGTGTGTGTGTGATCTATTTTAGTTGTTTATTCTTTTTCACGATTAAACACAATAATCGTGATACCAAATGGGACTTTTGAGAATTTAATTATAATCTCAATATTTTTTTTTTGAAACAGATTTTTTTCTCCAAATGGGGTGCCAAGTAGCCAACATGCAATCCCCTGACTTAATTACACCTGTCGTCACCCCCACATCCATTTATTGTAGGGAGGGCAGCGTTCAAAGCTCATTAGAGCAAGCACAACAGCTCTCTCATGCAGGTTTAATGGCTCCCTCAGTGCACCAAGGCTGGAGGATGGCGATGGGTATGGGAGGCATGCGCAAGGTCATTTCAGTTCCTTTGGCGCCCCTCCACTTCCTCTGAGTATGTTATGGCTCTTTCCATTTGGTTCATATCTTGTTTTTTGGCTTTTCTCCTGTCGTTCTCCCTGCTCTGCGAATTCTCAGGCTGCTCAGAATCTGGTTCATCTCCACCACCATGCCATGGGGGCCCTCCTGGTAAAGTTATGCTTCCAGGCAACGAAGAATTCGTATACTCGCCCAGGCGTTTTCGACCTCTCTGATATGCCGGGATGGGGGGCATAACGAGCCTCCAATGGCCACTGTAGAAGAAGAGATTCCAATGGAGCCAATTATTGTTCTGTCGGGATCCCTTATGTATATTGTTTCAGACCCCCATGACGCGCCTAACACCATCCATTTCGTCCCCACTGCAGCTTGTACCTCAGTCTCGGTGACTTGCATAATTTAGGAAGAAATCACATTGGTCGACAGCCCAACGGACACTCCACCTCCCCCCTCAACTCTGGACAGGCCAAAACATTTGGAACTCATCTTTGAGATGTACAGGGATATGCAGGATCAAATACACATGCATACCCAGCTCAGCAGTCGTATCGACATTCTGTATGATGCGCTCTCAAGTTCGTAGAGACAGCAACGGTGCCCGACCTGTGTGTAACCATACGTTTTCACCCCTCATGGTGGAACTCATGCCGATACATGTTTCACTGGTTCATCCAATGCTTAGTCCTTTTCCTTTTAACTCTATGCATTGTTTTTGCAAAAATATTGTAGAAGTTTACATTTTCCTATTCATAATTCTCTCCTCTTGCTCAGACAATTTAGACATTAAAATTCACTGCCACCTGCTCTGGTTTCCATTTGTTTAGCGGAATGGGGTGGAGATTTTTTTCCATGATCCAGATAGAACAATAGGTCACCACCTGTTCTGGTTTCCACTTGTCTGGCGGAACAGGTGGCAGACCTCCAAACATGGTTTCGTTATGTATGTTTACAACAGAATTTTGAGGCAATAATACTTTTTTATTTACAAAAAAAAAAAAATAGAACTTTTTTATCATTGGAAAATTTTTGAATGGTTATGTTCGTACGTAGGAGTGGTGTCTCGTGATTGTACGATTATGTACGGATGGAAAAAATTCAATGTTGTATGAAAAATGTCAAATGGGCTAGGGATACGTACGACGAACAATCGACTTGTATGATGTATAACAAACCATGGTTGTACGACAGACTGTAGCAGACTGACGTTGTTTTAAATTAATTGTACGGACACTACTTGGCTTAGTACGATTTTTTTACGGCAGAGTACAGACTCAACAAAAAAATTTCAGCGACTGTATGGACAGCATGCGGTTGATATTAGTTGGTAGCGGCTGAATAATTTTGTATGGTACAACGGACAACAAGGTGGTTGGTTTACAATAGCAGTGTGGAATAATACATACAACAAATTGCTAATTATAGAACTGTACAGTTAGTTAAGTTCTTTAACTCCTTGAGTTTTTGGTTCTTTTGTTCACTAAAATTCTCTTTAGATTTTCCTTGAAACAGGGTAATTTGTTTTCAAGAAATTTTTTTATTATATAAATTCTTCTCTGTATTTTTTTTTTATAATGTTTTTTAGAGGTGGAATGCCCTTACAATTTTCTCTTTCTTCTTCTTCTGCAAGGAATTATATTTATTTATTTATGACTTTTTTTTTTTTTTGAATCCTCGTTTTCTTCAATCTGGCAGTGGACTAATTTTGTTTTTTTCTCTTATTCATAATCTATGGAATATATCTAATTTTTTTAGTGGCTAAGGGCCAAGTTGTGGTCAAAGACCAAGGACTTAGAGAAACTCTGACATGATGGGGTTGGCCAAAGGTTGGATCGAGACGAAGCTCTAATACCACTGTAGTGAACTAACTCAGTTCACTTACGTAAACATCCAGAGTAAATAGGACAATAGGTTAAAATCCATATAGGACAGTAATAATAATTAAATAGTATATAATATATGAGATTAGAACGACAATGAGGGCCATATATACCCATGCAGGGGTGCCCTTTCATCAAAAGACATGTCTTTTGATTATGACATATTTAATTATTATTTGTTATTATTATTATTATTTATATTATCATATGTATATTTATTTATGTTCATAACAACATCTGAAATCCAAACATAGTTTGCAGGCGTTGTTCCATGTGGGGAACGAGGTAATTATCTGTTGTTGAAGCCTTGTTCAAGTTTTTGAAGTCTACACATAAACGAATTTCTCTTGACTTCTTTTTAACGGGCATTAAGTTGGCTACCCATGCATAATGTCTCACTTGAAATATTATCTTAGCATCTAAAATTTTTTTTAGCTCCTTCTACATCAGGGGCTCTAGAGACGGATGAAATTTCAGTATTTTTTGTTGGAACAACTTGACCTCAAGTTTAAGTGGAATGGTGTGTTGGATGATCCTAATATCATACATTTCCAAGTCTTGGTAGGATCAGGCAAAAACATCCTGATATTGTTTAAATAACTTTAGGTAAGCCTTCTTTTCCTCGGGAGACAATGATTTCCTGAGGTTAATATTTCTGGGATTATTGATAGTTCCTAGGTTTATGACTTCATAGGCAGGACAAGAACTATTGGTTTTGACATTCTTGGGATTTTTAAATTTCTCTCGTAAATCAAAAAGGTTTTCAAGGTTGACTACTCCCCTGGGCATAGTATGAAGTTTGGGTCCAGTTCTATTGTTGCCTTTATCTTCGTTGTGCCCTACATTTTCATGCTCAATGAGTATCTTTTGGAAAACCTCATCATCGTTAGTAAAGCCCCTGAAGTTTTCTTCGTTGGTCAAGAAAGATATGATTTGTTCTTCCCCTTTAAATACCCTCCAGTTGGTGATGTTATCAGGGATGGAAGGTTTGTATAACAATTCTATGGCAAACCTAGAAGCCTCATGATCTTCGAGGGGAGATAATCTTGAAGCTATTGTATCCAAAGAGTCGACAAGTATATTCTTTGATCGAGGGATTGTTGTGATTTTGAATGCTAGAAAGTTATCTATCAATTGGTGTACTTCTTGTTGATAGTTTCTTAAGTGAGGAGAATTGCAGTGGATTGTGTTTTTTACCTGTTTGACAATGATTTCTAAATCATCGAAGACAACAAGTTCCTTGATGTTTAGGTCAATATATTTCTTAAGTCCTTGAACCAACGCCTCTTACACGATGATATTGTTTGTGCATTTAAACTCTAATCTACAGAATAAGAAACTGTTTTTTCCTACCAGATCAATAAAAATGCAACCTCCACCAACTCCTTCAAGGGATTTGGATCTGTCAAAGAACAAAGTCCAGATCTCATAGGTGAAGTTTGGTACTTTCTTGTTGGGTTCCACCCTTGGAGTTTTTGTTTTTGTCTTATAGGATATGTACTTGGAAACCCTGTTCATGCTTAATACGTTCCACAATTATCTCGAAATTCCCTTGAAGTGGTAACTCTAACTTCTATGAAAATAATACCTCAGATAAACAAGGTGAGAAATTCCCAAAGTTAGAGTCACAAGAATAATTCCCTAACACAGGAAATTATGTAGAGGAAGGTTCACTTGAGGCTTCCAAATCTGTGACATTATGTTTCAAATATTTCTCCCTATTAATTATGATCATGTTAGTATTCCACTTTAGTGATAACCAAAAGTGGGACCAGTCAGTGTTGAAGTAACCATGTAGTTTTTTAGACCAATCCCAACTTAACAACATCCCATAAGCTTCTGGAATATCCACCACGATGATATCAATGACTTGGTAAAAGTTTGGGTTAGAGGCAATGTGAATCATAACAACTTTTAGTTTAACGATTACCTTAACTTATGTTCTGTCTAGTTGGATGGTGTGTGTGTGTTACTTTTGGTGGGAGTGGTGTTCAAATTCTTACACACTGACATAGGCATGACATTTGAGGATGCACCAGAATCATCTAAGCAGTTGTGCAGATTTCTATTGTAAATTTCAAAGGTTAACAAAAACGGTGGGACAGATGACCAAGGTTTCTTATTAGTAGATATTGTCTTTACATTACACTTCTTGATTTCCCCAAAGGTGACTGTAATGTCTCTTTCCAAATGAGTCATCTAGACGAATGGACGAAATTGCCGAAGTAATTACCGTGGGCCATAGTCAAGGATTTAAAAGGGAATCACTTATTTTATTAATTTCAACGAAGCGGGAATTGATTAAATACAAAGGTGACATTGAGTAAAGTGGAAAAAGACGCCTAAGTGACTATTGAGAATATGAAAAGTCACTTAAACCAATTAAAGGTAAAAAAGTCGCAAAAAAATCAACTCATGAATAAAAGGGGAAAAAAAGGATGCTCTCTCTCATTCTTGCATTGGTATTTTTCTAATTTCTCATTGAGAGAGCTCATTGTGGTTTTGGAACTCTTGGGACGAAAACCCTCGAAGGGATTTTAGATATTGGCTTCAGTGGTGAGACCATCCACCCTAGCTAGTCATTTGGGAAAGAGATCACACATATTTCTTCATTGTACTTCATTGTTGTTGAGTTTATGTTCTTGCAGTTGAGTTTCTCTGGTTTGTGGCTAGGTTTTTAGTGTGGTGGTCGAGTCCTTTGATTGTGGGTTGAGTTTACCCATTGAAGGGAAAATGTTCTTTGTGTTGGGTGTAAGACTCCTTGTGGGGGTGGGCCAAACATCCCAGAGGTAGTCTTTTTGTGTTGGGGGTCGAGTTCATTTGGCAGCCTGTTGTCTACATATTCATCTCAACAATGTTTAAACAACCTACATGAAATTATACCAGGTTTCTCTTTCTCGTCATTGTATTTTTTTTGGGAGAATTTAATGTACATTAACTGCTCTAGATATTAAATAACAAATATTCATTGTGTTTTCCCTTCATTACTTTAGTTGTATGTTGAGAACTTTATGATTTTTGTCCATACATTTTTGTTGTAATAAAAAGGGAATTTTATGGTACATCTAAATTACATATAGCCCACACATATTATCTCTGAGAACCATCCCGGATATACAACAGTTTGGTTAGCATTTTGACAGTAAAGCACCTACATCCTAAGTGTTTGACGAAAGTCAACACCCAGAAATATTTGCACGATGTTACAACAGAGTGAAGAAGTGTGTAAAAAATTCCTACAACATTATAATGGTATTAGACCAATGTATCATCCCAACCATAGGAGGTTTGTTGTTCACGAGGTGAGGGAATGATAGTTATATCACCTATAGAAGTAGAAGACAGTGAGGGGCAGGATACATATTTAACAAAGAAGGAAAAATAGAGGAGACCCAACCAGAGGCGGAACAAGAAAAATGCATGGGGGATAATAATGAGGATAGGTCTATACAAATCCTAGGAGGCTTATCTGTTGGACAACAACAATTAACACAACTATTGACACAGTTAATTGCTAGTAATCAGAAAAATCAAAACCATGGGAGTAACAATGGTGTAGGGGGTTCCAATGTGAACAATGGGAAAAATGGTGAGGGCATCCATCCTAAGATTCCCTCACCTAACCACACTTGGATACCTATTCATGTGGGTGTTAGGACCAATAACAGGACAATCCCCAGACCCCTTATGCCTCAATTCTTGGGAAACCAACAAACAAAGAATCAAGGGCAACCAGTTCCAGGTGAAACTTTTCAAGATTATTTGAGAGAGTATCAAGCTCTGGGTGATGAGTTTCGGGAAACATCTCACTACAGGACTTATGCACAATCAAATATAGGAATAGACCAAGGGATCACAACAGGGGGAAACAAAACGAGGATCTAGCATGGAAGGTGGGAAATCTATCCATTCTTTCCTTCAATGGGTCTAGAAAGAGCACAACCAGAGCATGGGTATAGAAACTAGATAGATACTTTGAGCTCAATCCTATGACAGAGGTCAAAGCAATCAAATTCACTACTTTGCACCTTGATGGAGAAGCCCATGAGTGGTGGTACCACAGATTGGTCACTCTGGGACATGCTAGTATTACTTCATATTTGGACTTCACTCATAAGTTAATCGAGAGGTTTGATAAGAAGGATCTCAAGCTACATTTTAGGGAGTTGCCACAAATCAAGCAGGAGGGAACATTGGATGCCTACATCACAGAGTTTTAGAGGCTTGAAGTCATTGTGACAAATATCTCTGAGCTAAGATTGGTGATGTTATTTATTGAGGGTCTATTTGAACCACTTTGTGGTTGGGTGAAGGCTTTCAAACCAGAGACATTACATGAGGCTATCGTTAGGACACGAGATGTGGAGGGTGCAATCCCAAAGACAACAACCTTATCCAAACCTTTTATTCCATAGAAAGGCAAAGACAAGAAACCTCTAGTGAAAGAAGGAACAAGTAAGGAGAGGTTAGATGAGGTGACTCAAAATGAGTTGAGAAAAAATAAATTGTTTCAACTACAAATAACCTTGGGCACCATGCCACATATCCATGGGAAAAGGAAAGGTTCACTACATATAGGTGCATTCAGATAGTGATGAGGAGGAAGAGGTTGCCCTGAAGCAGGGCAATGAGCAAGGGGCTCTACTTGGGAGAAGCCTCAGGAGGAGGCGAAGGAAGTGGCTATCACCACTTTATCAGGCACACCTAGATTCCATATCTTCATAGTTAGAGGAGTACTATGAGTACATGGGATTACCACTCTGATTGATGGTGGGGCAACCCACAATTTCATTGATGCAGCTTGGGTAGCTAGGGGAGGGATGGCTACTCAGAACTTTGAGGGGTTCAATGTAGTAGTGGCCTGTGAGTATAATGTGTCATGCATGAAGAATATCTCCAAGTTGGTCATGACATTGGGTAACTACACCTTAACTGATGACTTTAATGTCGTCGATTTAGCAGACTCCAATATAGTTTTGGGAGTCTAATGGCTTCAAACGTTGGGGGACATCGTGCCAAATTATAAATTTATGACTATGAAATTCTTCTCACCGGGAGGTAAACAAGTTGTTCTGACAGGCATGTCGAATAACGACCCTATGGTTGTGTCAAATAAAAGGATGGAGGCCATTTTTAGGCAGCGAGATATAACATATGCAGGTGAGTGTTTTATCACAAAATAGGTAGATGCACATGGTTGACAACATCATCATGTGGATATTCAAGTCTTGTTGAGCAGACATGACAAGGTCTTTGGACAGATACCTCTAGGGAGACCACTAGACAAAGGCTTTGAGCACACTATCGAGTTGGAGGAGGGATCTAAACTGGTCATAACCACCCCTTATATGCACCCCAAGAAATGCAAAGATCAAATAGAAAAAGCCATCAGGGTGTCACTTGCAATGGCGCTTATCAGACCCAGTTCTAGTCCTTTCGCTTCTTTGGTGGTTTTGGTTAAGAAGAAGGATGGAACTATGAGTCTATGTATTGACTATGAGGCCCTAAATAAAAAGACGATAAAAAATAGGTACCATGTACCAAGGATCGATGAGCTTCTAGATGAGCTGCATGGAGCAGTATACTTTTCGAAGATTGGTCTTCGATCTGGTTATCATCAAATCAGGGTTAGAGAGGAATATATTCACAAAACTGCTTTTAGGTGCCATTATGGGCACTATGAGTTCTTGGTCATGCCATTTGGATTGACCAATGCACTAGCTACATTTCAATCATGCATGAATCACTTATTCAAAAGCAGCTGGAGAATATTTTATTAGTATTTTTTTATGATTTGTTGATATATAGTAGAACATGGGAGGAGTACTTGGGGCACTTAGGAGATAGTTTAAGTATCATGGAGGAGAAACCACTGTATGCTAAAGAGTCTAAGTGTGAATTTGGCATGGCAGGGGTTCTATACTTGCGACATGTGGTCATTGTACAGGGAGTGCAGGTACACAGGGACAAGATACAAGCTATATTGGATTGGCCACCACCCAAAAATATCACACACCTGTGCGGCTTCTTTGGGATTTGTAGTTATTATAGATGGTTTGTGAAAGGGTTTTCACAATTGGTCGCACCACTCATAGACATCACAAAGAAAGGAGCATTTAGTTGGACCGAAGAGGATCATAAGACATTTGACCGCATGAAGGAAGTGATGAGCACATGCCTAGTTTTAGCACTTCCTGATTTCACTTAACCCTTTGTGCTTGAGTGTGATGCATCAGGTGAAGGAATAGGAGTAGTTTTGATGCAAAAAAGGTATTTGATTGCCTACAAGAGCAAAAATCTCTCAGAGAGGGAGAAACTCTATCCCATTTATGACAAATAAATGCTCACCATCATGCATGCCTTAGCGAAGTTTTGACAATATTGCGTAGGTGGGAAATTTGTGGTTAAAACAGACCGTAACAACTTGAGACACTTCATGGGGAAAAAGGACTTGAACGAAAGGCAACAGAAGTGGGCTAGAAAATTTAAGGCCTATAACTTTGACATCGAGTATATCAAAGGGAAGAAAAATGCAGTAGTTCATGCTCTTTCTAGGAGGCCAAATATGTGTTCGCTTACAGAGATTTCAGCTGATTGGAAATCCCATCTAGTGGTGGAATATTCCAAGAACAAATTTGCTTGTGAGGTGATGGACCACAATACAAGGATGACATGTATAAGGTGGTAGATGACATCATCTATTACAAGCCGTTTATATCTAGTTCCATAATCCACACTAAAGGGAAAGATCATGGAGGCTATGCACAATACATCATTGGTAGGACGTCTGGGGTATTTCAAAACCTACAAGCAAATCAGAGAGAGGTTCACTTGGAAGGGCCTCAAAGATGATGTGTTGAAGCACATGAGAGAGTGTGTGACTTGTCAATAGAACAAGTCAAAGCAGACCCATCCTGCAGAACCATTATAGTCGTTTCCCATTCCAGAGAAGAAATGGGAGAGTATATCCATGGATTTTATCACAAGGTTGCCAAAGGTCGAGGGCATAGATTGTATATATGTGGTGATCAATCAATTGACCAAATTTTAACACTTATTTTCCATGTCCTCATAGTATAAAGAAGCACATGTAGCGAAGCTATTCTTCAAAGAGGTATTCAAACTTCATGGGCTGCCAAAATATATTTTCAGCGACAGGGATAACTGGTTCCTCGACGCTTTTTGGCAATAGTTGTTCAGATTGGCTGGCACAAATTTGGCCCCCAACACTAATTACCACCCTCAGAAAAACAACCAAACAAAGATTGCGAACAAATGGATTGAGGTATATTCACGTAACTATGTGTCAGGGCATCATAAAGCATGGATGAATTGGTTTCACTTGGGTGAACATTGTTACAACACCACTCATCGCATGCCCATTGACATGATGCCATTCCAAGCATTGTATGGGTATGATGTTCCTTCCTTTGTTAACTTGGAATTTGACATGGCAGGGCTCCCAAAGCCAAGGATTGGATCTAAGAGAGCCATGACATACTTAGGGCTCTCAAGGACAACCTACAGATGATCCAAAATCAGTAGAAGCTATATGCAGACAAGCACAGGGTCGAGCACACTTTTGAAGTGGGAGACTTAGTTTTCATGAGGCTACAATCATACAGACAATATTCACTAAAGAAGAACGGAGCAGAAAAGCTTTAGCCATGTTTCTATGGGCCTGACAGGGTGGTTTAAAGAGTTGATGAAGTGGCTTATGAACTGGAATTGCCAGAGGGAAGCAAAATCCATAATGTGTTTCATGTCTCATGTCTCAAAAAGGCATTGGGGCAACAGGTCACCACTTCGGTAGAGTACCTCCATTGGGTGAGGAGGGGCAATTAGTATTGGTTCTTGAGGAGGTATTGGAGGTCTGAGAGAGGAGACTGTGTAACACAGTGATTCGAGAATACCTCATCATATGGCGGGACTTACTAGCAGAGGATGCCACATGGGAGAGTGATCAGATCTTGCAGCATCCAAATTTGTGGTTGCTTGAGGACAAGCAATCTCGGGAAGGGAGGATTGTAATGTCCCTTTTCAAATGAGTCATCTAGACGAATGGATAAAATGGTCTAAGTAATTCCTATGGGCCATAGTCAGGAAATTAAAAGGGAATTAATTATTTTATTAATATCGTTGGAGTGGGAATTAATTAAATATAAAGGTGACATTGAGTAAAGTAGAAAAAGGTGCCTAAGTGACTATTGAGAACATGAAAGTCACTTAAATCGATTAAAAGGTAAAAAGGTCACAAAAGAATCAACTAATGAATAAAAGGGGAAAAAGAGGGTGCCCTCTCTCAATCTTGCATTGGTATTTTTCTAATTTCTCATTGAGAGAGCTCGTTGTGGTTTTGGAACTCTTGGGATGGAAACCCTATGAGGATTTTCAAAGATTTGCTTCGGTGGTGAGACCATCCACCCTAGTTAGTCATTTGGGAAAGATATGACACAACTTTATTCATTGGACTTCGTTGTTGTTGAGTTTATGTTCTTGCAGTTGAGTTTCTCTGGTTTGTGTCTAGGTTTTTAGTGTGGCGGTTGAGTCCTTTCATTATGTGTAGAGTTTACCCATTGAAGGGAAAATTTTCTCTATGTTGGGCGTAATAATCCTTGTGGGGGTGAGCAAAACATCCCAGGGACAGAATTTTTGTGTTGGGGGTCGAGTTCCATCTAGTTGGGTGTTTCCTTTACACTCTGGGCATATTTTTCTATGTGGGGATGACTTATTTTCAAAGGGGAATTAAATCTGGTTGATTGGAGGGGTCGAATCTCTCTCTTGGGGGCCGTATACATCATTGTTGGACAAAGTTTGGACTGCTAGAGATTCTTTGTTTGTGAAGGGTCGATTTCCCTTAGAGCAGATATATATAGAAGCTTGTGGCGCCATTATTGAACCTTCTGAACACATTTGGAAGCTTGTTGTCTGCATATTCATCTCAGCATTGTTTAAACAACCTACAAGAAATTATACAAGGTTTCTCTTTCCTATCATTGTATTTTCTGTTGGGAGAATTTAATGTACATATGTTGGAGATAGTTCACACAAACCTAGGATTTATTTTTCCTAAGGTTTTCCCTATGTTTATTATTCAGTCTCCTATAGTTTAGGGAGAATATTCTTTTTAGTTAACACTTCAGTTTGATCCGTTGAGTGGAGTCTAGATGCCACATTGGGATTATCACCATGCAACATTGGGATCATCACCAGCTAATGCACATTGTCCTTGGGATCATCACCAGACTAGCACATTACTCGTGATTCCATGATCTCCTCCTCACTTCACTCTGTTTCAATCAGTTAACTGAAGATTAAGAGACTAGTTAACTCAGACTAGGTGGTAGTTCACTCCCATAACTGCCTGAGAGTCTAGACTAGGTGGCAGTTTACTCTCGTAACTACTAGTGTGTGTCCATGTCACTATAGAACACCATTATGGTGCATTGGCCTATCCTCTAGTGCACATTAGTTGAGTTATACATAGTATATCATGTGTAAATTATCATTCATTCATTTGGTTAATGAGAATTCTTACATTCTTTCTCTCATGCTTCTCTTTTCTCATATTTTCTCTGCAAATTGTGTATGTCATTTTCTAGCTAGATCTATTCTGTGCAGGTTCAACACATTTACATGGTATCAGAGCCGACAGACTGCTAGGGAAAATACACACCAGATTATTTTTGCAGGTACCGAAGATTGAAGACAACGAAAAAATGGAATTTCCAAAAGGATTCATTCTTACACCATACAATTTCTTTGCGTGGAAGGAGAAGATGATAATGCATCTTCGAGATGGAGGATTATACAAGTTAATCATGAACATATGTACAGAACCCACATTATCCATAGAAAAATCCAAGTATCTAAATTGAATGGATGAAGCGTTTGGAACTATTTACAGTCTCATTTCTCCTGAACTCCTCTTTCACATATCCTCCTGTAAAACCCCTAATGAAGCTTGGACCACCATGGAAGGGATTTTTGGCAAACAGGACGAGATGAGGGGACACATGCTTGAGGTGGAATTGTTCATTTTGGATCCAAAAACCTTCGACAAACTCCAAGATTTCTTTACCGAGTATAAGGATTTGTTGTCGCAACTCAAGGCTTGCGGGGTTGATAAATCTAAGGAGGAGAAACAAATGATTCTTACCATTCTCTCCAAACTTGGTCTGGAATACTCAGTGTTTGTATCTACATTTAGTTCAATTAGGTTCACCTCTGGAGCCACCTGGACAATGCCCTCTCTTGAGGCCTTTATCGAGTCTCTGAGACAAGAGCAGAACAAGCTCATAAATATGGGCAAAATCAAAGGCCCAAAGGTGCATGCACTTACTGTGCAAGATGGTAGCGACCTTCAATATAATAAATCTAAAGACAAAGACAAAAGGAAATCACATGCAAATCCAAAGAAGGAAGGGTACTCAAAACCCTTCAACAATGCCTCCGGATCCAAAGGTGGAAAGGGAAGAAAAGGGGAGAAATGCATTTACTGCCATAAAGGATTCCATCTAGAATCTGCATGTATGCAGAAACAGAAAGATCAAATGGCCCAAATACTTCAGCAAAACAACCTTGGAGATCACATGCCCGACGTTGTCAAGAAGAAGAAGCCAGAAGATCAGAATCTCAAGAAAGGCAGTTCTAGCCATGCTTTGATTGCCATCAACTCCTCTCTCGATGCTTGGATCATAGATTCAGGTGCATGACACCACATGGCAGCCACAAAAGAAGTCTATTCTTCATTGGATGCATGAAAATGTCCTCCTATTCTGATGGGGAATAACTCTCCAGTCGAGGTCACCGACAAAGGAAGAATTGAACTAACAAATGGAAGCTTCAAGAATGTGCTACACGTCCCCAAACTTTTCGTTAATCTTCTCTCCATGTATCAGATGAAAAAATTTGGCATTGAAAAGAGAGTCATATTCACACCTGATGCAGTGGATATCTGTGAAATAAAAATCAATTCCAGGGTTGCTACTGGTGAGGTAAATCATCAATCTAGACTCTTCACATTTTCTGAATTTATTAAACCAGATTTTGCATTATTACTTGCCCATGTTGATGAAAGTAGTAAGATATGGCACGAAAGGTTCGGGCATTTAAATTTTAGATATATGCAACATCATAGCAAGCAGGGAATGGTTGATGGTCTACCTAACATCCTCTTTTTCAAAGGAATTTGTGAGGGATCTGTTCTTGGAAAACACCCTCAAGAGAAATTCGACAAAGGAAAGACTCAAAAGGCTTCCTTTTCTTTAGATCTAATCCATAGTGACCTCATGGGCCCTTTTCCGCATCCATCAATCCGTAAAGCAAGGTAAGTGCTCATTTTTGTTGATGATTTCTCACGCTTCACATGGATTTTCTTTCTCAGGAAAAAATCAAAGGTCTTTCAACACCTCAAAGATTTCAAAGCCCTTGTTGAGACACAATCAAGAAAGAAAATCAAAGTCCTTCGAACAGATAACGGGGGAGAGTATGTCAACCATGAGATACAAAATCTTTGTCTTGAGGATGAGATTCAGTTACAACACACGATTCCTTATACTTCGCAGCAAAATAGAGTTGTTAAGCGGAAAAATAGATCTCTAAAAGAGATGGCATCTTGCATGCTACATGCAAAGTCACTTCCACATAAATTTTGGGCTGAAACACTTAATTTTGCAACATACATCCAAAACAAATATCCCCATAGATCTATCAAGGATAAAACCCCGTATGAAGCTTGGATCGGCCTCAAACCGAAAGTGACCCACTTCTGTATTTTCGGTTCACGTGCATGGGTCAGGATTCCCTCTCAGAAAAGGAAGGCACTTGATCCACAAAGCATAGAGTGTATCTTTGTTGGATAACCCGACGGTGTAAAGGGATACAGACTCAATGATCTTTCCTCGGATCGGCTCATCATTGAATGAAGTGTCCAATTCGAGGAAAGTGTCTCACATGTACCTCAACGACCACATGCAGACACTTTTGTTCTTCCACCTGTCAGAGATGATGAGCATGCACATGTTGACTCTTCTTTAGATGAGAGTTCTGATTCAGAGGATTCAGATGATCCAGATACAGAGTCAATACAGTCAGATGTAGAGTCAATGCATGCAGATGCAGAGCGAGAGAAAAGGCCCAAGTGGTCCTGTTATCCCCGATATCTAGGGATAACTAGGAGATCATGTCTTGAGGCCCACAGGTCCTAGACATTGAGTACCGAGAGCAGGATTGACCTGAGCATGGCCCTAGGGGGCCCATCCTTCCTTTTCTTCGCCAGACTTGTCCTGTCAGCAACAACAGCATCCATCACCATTGACCTGGACTTGCATCGGAGAAGACTCTTGCTCCATGAGGTAATTGGTCCAAGGTATCATGGTATGTGTCATGTTTGATCATTATAACCTTCTTATATATGCATTAGGTTCCTTTCATTTCTGATAACTGCTTGGATTTTACACTAATCCACTTGACCATTGTTGGGGTGATTAACGAGGTGACTTAGCAAGCTTGTATTCATGGGTTTTGGTTAGCCACCAGGGGGGATTTGCAGAGCCATCGTCCGCTCCCACCATTCTATCATTTTACATCTTGTCTCCCATTCATCCATCCCATTCCCCTAGTCTGGCCATTAGGATGACCTTTTGAGGGTTACACTTTGTCTTGTGGGAAGAAGGGGCTAAAGGCCCAGGGGGTAAAGCAACTGGTAAAAGATAAAAGCCATAGGAAATGAAATTTAGAGATGCTTCGCCCAAGGATCCCCGAGAAGGCAATAAAAGGCCTCTCGATAAGAAATAAAAGGGACCCTAAGAAAAATAATAAAACAAGACCTAACCAAGAGGATGGGAGTTCTCATCACGAGCCGACCCATTATGTTCATAGGTATCCAGTGGTATGACATTGCCATTATCTAGTTACCATGTCAGGGCAATGACCTTTGGTTGCATGGCCAAGGGAAAGGGGGTCTCATCACAAGCCAGCCTTATCATTTCTGTGAAGATACCAGTGGGTAACACTGTCAGCTCTGGTCACCACGCCAAGGCAGTGTCCTCTGGTCAGACCTTAGATACGATTAGGTAGCTCTTGTCATTTCAGTCCTGCATGGCGGTGTCCTGCGGTGGAGACGAAGTAAAAGAAAGAAAAGCAATAAATAAAGAATAAAAGGCAAATAAAGGAACTTGGAAAAAGTGCATCCATGGCCGGAGTCACAGCTCACCTCCCTCTGACTTACGGACAACACCTACCACAGTGCTTGCAGGCTAGACATCCCTAGACCATACCACTTCCTATACATGGCCAGATGATCTTCTATAAAACTTTCCTTTTCTTATGGATATTGGCAATAGGTTATTCTGTTGGTTCTTCAGCTTTGTATAGTAGATATGTGTAGCGTCTTTGAGCTCTTAGATGATATCTTATGTAACGTCTTTGAGCTCTTAGATGATATGCTAGGGATTTCATGCATTTATTTGATAAATTTAATGATGAAATATGATTGACATTGCTATGATCCAGAGGACTGATGAGCCCATGGAGGGCGTAGTTTTTTATGTGCAGGACCATACCCGATGGACAGGTACCAGTGGACCGGTACACATGGGGATATGATTAGCTCGAACCTCCATGGGGTTGAAGAGCCCATCAGATGGTTGTTGGGATAGCAGAGACAGGACGATGTTAAGATGATCTTTTGCACGAGAAGACAGAAGGACGTTCTACCAAGACACTTTGGCAGAGCCCGGCCTAGGGGGGATCACCCACTGCAGACAGGGCATTTGCTTTTCATGGACAGGACGTCACCTGAGGCAGTTGGACGTTGTCTGGAGCGTGTGGCAGTGTGCTGGGATCATTTGGCACGTGTGGCAGCTTGGAGGAGCACTAAAAGGGCCAACGTTTGGCTTCCTGGATGCTGAGCTTGCCCAAAAAGCGCCAACATCTCCCTCAGAAGGGATTGACGTCTCCTTTTTAGCTCACATTATGACAGTTTTTAGCAGATTAATGTAAAAACAGTGTAAAATTAAAAGTCATCCTTGTCGACTGTTTTAATGACCTATTTTTAAAATTAAAGGTCATTTGGATGATATAAATAGAGGACGTTGCCTCTCATTTTAAATAACATAACTCACTCTCTTGTGAGAGATCATTTTTAGTCTTTTGTCTTGGTATATTGGCTCTTGGAAGTGAGGCACAACTCTTGTGGAGGATTGTTCTTGGCATGTTATGGTGTTTTCTCTCATTGGAAGGTTTACAACTAGGGTTTGATAAGCTCTCTTCATGATTTGTAAGTGTATTTCTCATGCAAAACTTCTTGAATGAATGGTTGTAGGTTAAATCTCTTGCATTTGCTATTTCATTGCTATTATATTGCTTAATCTTGAAACCCTAGGTAGCAAGCACACAAGTAGGTCCTTGCTATATGCCCCCATGATTGAGAAACTTGTTTTAGCCATTGATTAAGGAGGATTTAGCCTAGTCGTTGCTACACTAGTCATCCTTTTTCTGAGTTAGCTTTTGAACATAAGTTGAAGGAAGAAGATGTCCTAGGCCTAGTTAATTCTACACCTAGAGTTTTGACTTTTAGGGTTTGAAGGGCCTTGCTCTTGCAACACTTTTCACCCTTAGATTTGTGTTTTAAAGCTAGTCGTTTTGCCAAGGACATTTAAAGAAAGAGGGAGGAGCATAAGGCCTTGCTTAAGCAACACCAAAATGAGCCTCCTCCCCTTAGGGTTTTGACTCTAGGGCCCTGCCATTGCAGCACCATAGAGCCTAACTCTCTTGTCTTTAGATTTAGATTCTCCCGAGACTTTGCCCTTGTTTCTGACTCCATAATACCCTAAGGCACTAGTTTCTCTCTCCAACGTTGAGCCTATTGTGCCAAAACAACTTTTTCAAAACACTTAAATTTGAAACCCTAACTAACCCTAACGTCTACTAACCCTAGATTAATGATGACGTCATGCCCTTTTTGAGCTTTAGGTTGATAGAAAACACTGTGGCTGAGTCATCTAATGATAGACATTGATGTATTGATAGATCCCATTGGCTTATTTGCAAAACGTTGACCTCCTTGTCTATTTAACTAACCCTAGAACAAGGCTGACATCACCTCTAGCATGGTGACGCAACAACCTTTGTGTATGAGCAATTGATGATATTTAATGCATTAAGTTAGTTTAAGGATTAATCATTGTTATTGGATGCTACATCATTCTATATTTATTGAGAAGTAATATTATAATCCATAGGCATTATTGCAATCATTGACTTCGTCAATAATTATTGCTATTTATGCTCATGTACATCAATATTGATAGTCATTAATTAATGAAGTACTAACCACTGTTGCATGTACTAGTATCATTATTATCTTGTCTCGCAAACAGGTACCTCTTCTGTGGTATTTCTTCATTTTTGACTATCTTCTTGGCGGTAATCTATGAAAGGAAAACTCACCTTAATCCTTTAAGCCTTTGCCCTTTCAAAACCCCAGATTACCAGGGACGTCTCCCTTGGGTTTAGCCACCCTGAATAAAAAGAGCCCCCCATCGAGGTGACAGTGGGTGGGGAAGCTCTTGTTACGCCAGTTTGACCCTTACCTTTCAGCTACTTGACCTAAACTACAAACTAAGCGATAACAGGTCCAAGACTACTCTTCAGGATGCATGAGATCTTGTTGGGGATCCAGCTCATACTAGAAGGACTCAATCTGATTTCGAGGAGCCTCCTCTTGCACTCACTACCACTGAACCAATGCCACCCAAGAATATTTTCTTGTTTCAGTCTTCAGATCCACAGTCATATGGTAAGGCTGTTGGAAATCCCTTTTGGGAATCCGCCATGCAGGAAGAGTACAACTCTCTCCTTGATAACTTGACTTGGGATCTGGTTCCCCTTCCTTCAGGAAGGAAACTTGTCAGGTGTAGATTGGTCTACAGGACCAAGAGTGCAACAGATGGACAGGTTAGCAGATACAAAGCCAAGATAGTTTCCAAAGGCTTTTAGCAAGTGTATGGCATTAACTATGATGAGACGTTCGCTCCAGTAGTGAATATGGATTCCATACATTTGGCACTTGCCACTGCGAAAACCAAAGGATGGGAAGTCCATCAGAAGGACGTGAAGAATGCATTTCTTCACGAACATCTCTTTGAGGAGATCTATATGAAGCAACCCCAGGGATTTATGCGAGATTCATCTTTGGTCTGTCGACTGAAGAAGTCTCTTTAATACCTCAAGCAAGCTCTAAGAGCCTGGTATGCTAAGATGGACTCGTACCTGTTGTCACGAAACTTTGTACGTTGTAAGTTAAACCTGAATGTTTACATGCTCAGGACAAATGATTCACTTCTACTCCTAGTTATGTATGTTGATGATTTGTTGATCATCGATTGCTCGACTTCAGCAATTATTGCAGTCAAGAGGATTTTGCATGAAAGGTTCTTGATGACGGACATGGGTCCGCTACATTTCTTCCTTGGACTCGAGATCAATCAGGATGTAACATGCATCAAATTATCTCAGGCCAAGTATGCATGATATCTCCTTGAGAGATTTCACATGACAGACTGCAAGTCTGCCCCAACTCCTTTTCTAGCAGGAGTCAGACTTGAGGATGGTGGGGACACTCCACTGGTTGACAACACACTTTACAGACAGCTAGTGGGGAGCTTGTTGTATCTCACACACTCCATACCAGACCTCTCCAATGTAGTTGGATCAGTCTCAAGGTTCATACAGGAGTCGCATGAGCTACATTATAAGGCTGCAAAGTGTATCCTTCGATACATACATGGCACCATCACCTTTGGGACTCACTATGAAGCACACTCTACATTGGACCTCGTCGGGTTCATTGATTCTGACTAGGCTGGCGATAACATTGATGGCAAGTCCACATCTAGTTGCTCACTCGGTCTTGGTTTCGGGCCTATCTGTTGGTCGAGAAAGAAGCAGGTTGCTATTGCTCTATTTTCAGTCGAGGTAGAGTACAAAGTGGTAGTTAACATAACTAGTTAGGCTATGTGGCTACAACATTTTCTCACTGAGTTGGGCATTCAGTTTCATTGGTCGATCGTCATCTAGTGTGACAACCAGAGTGGATGAAACACATCGAGATCCACATGCACTACATCTGAGACTTAGTACACAAGGGGATCATCAACCTGCAGTTTTGTCCTCCAACAAAAGAGACTGTAGACATCTTCACCAAGACCCTCACCGAGTAAAAATTCCATTCTCTGCCCAATTGTCTTGGAGTGAAGGACATAGTTGCCTAGCAACTATCGGTTCTTCTTTTTACATACATTGTACTTTGAGTGGGGGGTTTCCCACGAGGTTTTCCCTCTTTCTTTGTTTATTTCAGTGTACCTTTTGTATTTGGGTACCTAACATGGCCTCGTTGTCATGACCCATTCTTTATTTTCACCGTACTCATGTTCAGGGGGGTGTTGGAGATACTTCACACACACCTAGAATTTATTTTTGGTGTTGGAGATACTTCACACACACCTAGAATTTATTTTTTCTGAGGTTTTCCCTATGTTTATTAGTCATTATTCAGTCTCTTGTAGTTTAGGGAGAATATTCCTCTAGGAGAATATTCTCTTCAATTCACACTTCATTTTGATCAGTTGAGTGGAGTCTAGATGCCACATTGGGATTATCACCATGCAGCATTGGAATCATCACCAACTAATGCACATTGTCCTTGGAATCATCACCGGACTAGCACATTACTCATGATTCCCTGATCTCCTCCTCACTTCACTCAGTTTCAGTCAATTAACTAAAGACTGAGAGACTAGTTAACTCAGACTAGGTGGCAGTTCACTCCCGTAACTCCCTGAGAAACTAGACTAGGTGGCAGTTTACTCCCGTAATTATTGGTGTGTGTCCAAATCACTCTAGACCACCATTATGGTGAATTGGATTCTCCTCCAGTGTGCATTAGTTGAGTTGTACAGAGTATATCATATGTAAATTATCATTCATTCATTCATTTGGTTAATGAGAATTCTTCCATTCTTTCTCTCCTCCTTCTCTTTTCTCATATTTTCTCTGCAAATTGTGTATGTCACTTGCTAGCTAGATCCATCCTGTGCAGGTTCAACACATTTACACATCAAATGCTCTAGATATTAAATAACAAATATCAGCTTTGTTTTCCCTTCATTACTTCAGTTGTATATTGAGAACTTTATTATTGTTGTCCATACATTTTTTATGTAATAAAAAGGGAATTTTATGGTACATCTAAATTATATATAGCCCACACATAATATCTGTAAAACCCATCACAAATATACAACAGTGTGGTGAGAATTTTGATAGTAAAACACCTATAGCCTAAGTGTTTGACAAAAGTCAACACTCAGAAATCTTTGCACAGTGTGAAAACAGAGTGAAGAAGTGTGTAAAAGTTGCCTAGGACATTACAGTGACTTTGCTAGTGCTTGAATTTAGGTTTGTCATCTTCCTTCAAAGCTTGCAACAAAAGGTATTTTTGTTGAGGAATTATGCATAAATCCATTACAAATATATTTCCTTTTATCTTTTTTCAGATCCTCTACCACATTATATTCTAGTTTTGATGGTTCCCAAGTTTGAAATTTTACGACAGAGCTAGGTATTGGGGGTGATTGAGCTGAAAAAATGGTTCTTTTAGGATTTTTGGGAGCTTGTGCTATGATAGGTTGATTTTGTGTGATAGGTCCCCTACTCCTTGTTTGGACTAACAATATTTCAAGTGGTTCTTCTTCTTCGGCAGGGTCGACAAGAGATGATGTATAATTGATATCCCACAACACCATAGCCATTTGCTTAGGTAGCTCACTAACCTCATTTCTCGTGATATTTGATGTATGATTATTGGGTTGTTCGGTCAAGGTACAACCATCCAAAAAATGACTGGCTAATAAATTCATGGCACTCACCCATTGGGGGCAATCTTTCTCTTAATGGTTTTCTTGATGATAATTACAAAAGGAATCAGAGGCTACTTCACCTTAGTCAATGTTTAAGTTAGTCGGGGGAGGCTCAATAGCCTTGTAAGACAGTGATTTCTTGAAGAAAGGTTTGTATGGCCTAGGATAAGACGTGCCTTCCCCTGCATTCCTCTTCATGTCTATGATCTCGTTATATAACTTATTAACTATTCTTTGCAAGCTTTCCATATCTGCATTGTTCTTCTTGGTGTTTTTCTTAGCTTGTTTACCTGGTGGCCTTGCCAAAAAAAGTACTCTTCTAGATGGTTTTGGGGTTTCCTTCTTTGCTACGAAGATCTAGCTATATTTACAACTTTTCATATAAAACTCAATAATTTTGGCCTCCTCAAAATTCTCATCCAAAGTTGGTTTAGCAGCTCTTTTGACGAACATAGAGATAGAGGCTGGTGATGCGTTAACAGATACCTCAATCTATAGTTCTCGAGTGGGTCTAGCATTGGGTTGAAATTTGTTGAGGATTGTTGTAAGTCTCTGATTAAAATATTTGACCTTTTCCTTAGGTTACATGGTGGCAGCGAAAAGCTCAACCATCAAGGCTCCCGTAGTTGTTTCTTCAACAAATTTGTCTAGGAAATCTTTCTAGAATTTTGTCCAACTATTTATGGAACCAACTGAGAGGTTGAAGTACCATGTTGAGGATGAGTTTTTGAAGGTGTAAGGGAAGAGTCTACACACTACATCCTCATGTTGGGCATTCACTAGTCTTATTGCAAGAATGAATTTCTTAATGTGATCTTTTGGTAGTCCAGAGGTTTCAGGGTCAAACTTGGGAAGAAGCTTTTGTGGATGCCTAAGTAAATTATGTAACCGCCCTGGTATGGCCAAAGCATCCCTGACCAACCAAGGTTGGTTGTTTACAGGCTAATCATTACCCTCGGGGATGTTTTCATTGTTGTGTCCCATATCATTTGACTCATTGCTTGAGTCTTCCAAATTAGAACCTACCTCTTAAGAGTCGAAATTATCAGGCCCATAGTAGGTACTTGCTAGTGGGGTGATAACCGATATTTCAAAAGTAAAACTAAGAGGTTTATCAATTTTAGTCAGGGAGAAATCTACTAAATTCTTGAATGTATGGACAAAAGTGTGACCAGGGGTGTCGACAACTGGTCTAGGATTTCATTTCCCACGGAGTAAGAAGAGAGCAAATGGCAATGCTCTGATCTGTCGAGCATAAGCTCTAGTAATCCTCCTGAACGCGTTGATTTCTTCATGTGGGATCGTGTAGGGTATATCGAGGTGAAGGTATACATCATTTTCAACACGTGGTGAATCACTAGTGGTGGGGGCACATTCTATGATAGGGCTATCATGATAGAACTAGCCATGCATGTGGGCTGTTTTGAATCTATAAGATATTTGTGATATATTTATGTTGGAAAAAACATTCTGACTAGCCATGCATTCATTCATGCCCTCCTTCTAGCACCAATTATGTTGAGGGACCTTGATTCCTTTTGACTCAATAGTAGGAATCACGCTCAGATACGAGGCTTGGGATAACCTCCAACCAGTGGCATGCAAACCTTATACGAGACTAATCGATATTAAAGGATAATATTGTCATTAATTAAGTGACAAATATTGTTTGAGAAAGAGAGAAATAATTATGCACAAAACACATGTGAAAACAAATAAACCAGAATTAATTTTGGGTATTGTCTGTATGCAATGTATTAAAACACCATCAAATTTAAACCAACATTCATTTAGCAACCATAATTATTCAAGATAACTTAACATAATCACAATCTTACTAAAGGGCTTGTAGCTGATAACTGTTTGCAGAACATTCCACAAATCGCGTTTACCCACAAGCTTGGGAGAAATTTGTCTCTGACTCTGTATTAGCTTCAATATTAACCTCCAAAAATGATTCTATGTCTAACTCTCCAGTTCTTACAAAAACCATCGACCCTTCAAAACGAGGTCGATGTCTTTGTTTATAAAAAATAGACATACCAAAAACAACTTAAAATTTCACTTTAAGTAAAGACGAGAATCAATAGAGTGGACTCATCCATGTGTAATCTCCTAGTAAACTTCTCGTCATCTTAACGGATTTGCTCAATCATACTCGAACCATTGGCTTAAAATATCTTCACAGGTATGGAGGTACAAAAATCGATGTTGTTCCTTTGGTATGTTAGGCTTGTCTTCCATCTCCATTACTCGATGTTTGAACTTATTCAATTCGACACTCAAGTTCTGCAAGATTGTCAATGCTCCCATCGGGCCATCGACAAACCTTTTCACTTGTCCCTTTTCTAAAGTTTTAATTTCAAGAACATCTTCTTCAAACCTCTCATTTTTCTCCTCAAGCTGCTTGACTATGTCGTTGAGGTCCACGAAGTCTTCGGGCATACCAAATTCAGGGAGTTCAATATCTTTCATCCTCTGGTTTATCTTTTCCCAACTGTTGATAGATTCCTCCCATCTGTCCTACATATTTTAATGCGGTCCTGCCACTAGTTGTGTCCAATACTATGCTTCCTTTTGGAATTTAGATAAGTTGCCATCCACAAGCATCTTGATGTCGTGCTCCTCTTCACCCTGACCCTTCTGGATTTCTTTAATATATTCAATCTGTGCCAAAGCCTTTTTCGGACCACCTCATCATATCTTTGTGTGCGATCAAACCCAATAGGGTCTCCTCTTGATAGCTTACCATCTGAGCCATAAAGATGTCCTTGTCCAGTTTAAAACGATTGTAACCGTCTCAGAACTTTTCTCTCGTGAAGGTGTTATCCTGTGGGGTACCTTGATAATACTCAACCTCATGTCTAAGATGCACGAGTTCTGCCCTCATGGACTATGCCTCTCACTCATCCTCTCTTTCTCTGTAGATGGTGGCATTGGATATGGCCATTCCAACTCCTAGTAGTTCACTAACTTTGGATTGCTTGGAATCTAACATAGTTTCTTTCGTAGTGATCATCACAACGATATCCAAAGTAAGCCTCCTCATCTTACTTGCTCTCTTGACTACCACCTGCCTTTTTCTATCATACTCTATGGCTTGCACATTGGCCACCTTGTCTACAGGTTCTGGAATCGACTGGTCACCCCATGAGAGAGCATTGCCCAAACTTCCTAGAGTTTGAAAGTGTTCCAAGTCTAGTTCCTTACCCTTATGAGTTGCTAGCATTTGGTTATTTGTGCCTCTTCTTCTTCTCTTGATGTTTGTTCATGGCCTAGTGCTGTTGAAAGTTGCCATGTCCCATTGTTTGTTTCCATCTTTGTACTTATGAGACTTTCTTTTGTTTGTTGGATGTGAGAGGTGCTTTTGAGCACATCCTCTGTTGTTGCTCCCGATGAAGGCGTCCTTTCTTTAGGTGGACAGGAAAATGGTGGCTCTGTTGTAGTTTCTTCATCCTCGTTGTAATTATCTTGCTCTTCATCTCCCTCACCTTTGGATGTGTCATTTCCAGGCTTATCTCCAACGTCTGAATTTTCTTCATTTTCTTGATTGTCTGGGATTTCTTCCCTTGGGCTGGACCCTCCATTTTCTTCCTCTTTAACCTTATCCTGCTCTTTTTGTTGTTCTTCATCATAATCATTGCCCTTTTTACTACCTTCACCTTTGGCTTAAGGCTGTGACCCTTGTTCCAAAGTGGTGGTGATATTTTCATATGTACCCAACCCTGTTACCACATCCATTGTTCGCAGTCCCAGAGGTAGTTAGTTGTCTAGCATTTATGTAGCAGCTTCATTGATAATGGGAACTGTTGTAGTGTCCATATCCTCATTGTCATCACCATAGATTGTAATTAGGTCAGCGATTACTAGTGCTAATACACTTGGTCCTGATGTCACTATCACAGTTTGAGTTGTTGGTCCAAGTTCTGGTTGCTCTACTTGTACCTACCCTTCATCCCGTTGTTCATTGTTCCCTGCAGGTGACGTTTCTCTCGGGGGTGTTTGTTCTCCTTCTACCATATGCACATCCACGAGAGTCACTATTGGTGGTCCCAATGCTTGAAGAGTGGGATTTTTCCTGTGCTCACGAAACATTTTCTTAGCTTATGCTAGGAGCCTTTGTGCTTCAGCTCTCCTTGCTGCTTGCTATGTATTTTCATTTTGTGCTTGTACAACAACTCCTGTTGTTTGTTCCTGTTATGGAAAAAGTTGTAGGTTGGGAAAATCCCGACCCAACCAAGTAACAAGTGCTATAACTATGGGATTCCTACACCCAATGTCACCTCGATGTAGGTCCCGCAATTAAAGGGTGACTAGGTCACTCTAGGGAAGCGATCCTGATGAACCTAAGGGGATTGAGACAGAGATGGAAGGAAGTGGAAATGGAACCCCTATAGGTCAAATCTAAATGGAAAGAAGGATGGGGAAAGATGCCTTGCAAGTCAAGTAAAGGTTGCCCCATAAGTATGATGCCTTTTCAGATGATTGTAGCTACCCGAGACACAAGGAAACACACTTTGCAATAGTATATGTTAGTCGGATGAGTAAGTTAAGCTTGTTGTCCCTAATTTGCAGCAAAAAATGACAGTATATATCAGCAAGAAAAAGATACTATAAGTTTCTAAATATGTGCTCAAGATCAAGTAGAAATTGCAAGAGAAAGACTAGTAATTGACTAGCTAAACTCAAGATGAAAAACCAATACTCTTAGCACAAAGATAAGGTTGTAGTAAACAATTGTTTGCAGAAAATTATATCAGACTTATGGCTGTAACATTTTATGTATTACAACGAGAAAATCAGCCACTAGAATCTCCTCAAAATTTTCTAGAAAGTGCATTAGGACAAGTATAGTAAG
Source organism: Picea sitchensis (assembly GCA_010110895.2). Classification (NCBI taxonomy): domain Eukaryota; kingdom Viridiplantae; phylum Streptophyta; class Pinopsida; order Pinales; family Pinaceae; genus Picea; species Picea sitchensis. Next base: position 52,864 of record SNQJ01S0003861.1, read on the forward strand.
TGTGCAAAATTTGAGCCAAAACCAATGGTTGAATAAAGAGTTATTTAAGCAAATATGTTAGGGTTTCTGCAGCCCTAATGGCTGAAGATGCAAATTTGTAATAGCAACAATAAGTATCCCTTAGATGAGGATGCCCTGGTGGTTGTGAGGTGCCCATGGCACAAAGAAGACAATCCACTTTTGTAAGAAGTAAAAAGACCGAAAATCATGTTTTCGAGTGAAATAATTTTATTTCTCCAATGCAACAAAAATATGATTAATGTCTTTACTATTAGGTTAATGGAGTCTCAAGAAGCTTAGAGAAACTACCTCCTTGGGGGTGTAAGCCCTTTTACATCCCAAGGCAAGTTTCTCTAAGCTATGGTTTAAGCTAAGAGGGTGTATGCCCTTATACTTCTCTTAGCAAACCCTTGTCAATGAGATGAAGCAATAAAATGAAGCAAAAATGGTGAAGACTATGGTGGGGGTGTATGCCCTTATACTTCCCACCTAGCTCCTAGCATAAAACACTTGAACTTGAAATAATGATAGCATAATAGTAGAAAAATATACCAATATCAAGAGAAGTCGTAGCAGTCTCCAGGTTCATGCAAGAGCCGCATGAGCTACATTGGAAGGCTGCAAAGTGTATCCTTCAATACATACAGGGCACCATCACCTTTGTGATTCACTATGCAATAGACTCTACATTGGACCTCATCGGGTTCACTGATTCTGACTGGGCTGGCGATAGCATGGATCACAAGTCCACATTTGGTTACTCACTCGGTCTTGGTTTCAGGCCTATCTGTTGGTCGAGCAAGAAGCATGTTGCTATTGCTCTATCTTCAGTCAAGGCAGAGCACAAAGGGGTAGTTAACATAACCATTCGGGCTATGTGGCTACAACATTTTCTCCTTAAGTTGGGCATTTAGTTTCATTGGTCGATCATCATCTGGTGTGACAACCAGAGTGGAGGAAGCACATCGACATCCCATGCATTACATCCAAGACTTAGTACACAAGGGGATCGTCGACCTGCAGTTCTGTCCTTCAGCAGAAGACACTACAGACATCTTCACCAAGACCTTCACTTAGAAGAAGTTCCATTCTCTGCGCAATTGTCTTGGAGTGAAGGACACAGTTGCCTAACAACTATTGGTTCTTCTTTTTACATACATTGCACTTTGAGGGGGGGGTTTCCCATGAGGTTTTCCCTCTTTCCTCATTTATTTTAGTGTATCTTTTGTATTTGGGTACCTAACATGGCCTCGTTGATGGGACCCATTCTTTATTTTCACCACAGTGATGTTTAGAGGGGTGTTGGAGATACTTCACACACACCTAGGATTTATTTTTCCTAAGGTTTTCCCTATGTTTATTAGTCATTATTCAGTGTCCTATAGTTTAGGGAGAATATTCTCTTTCGTTTGATCAGCTGAGTGGAATCTAGATGCCACATTGGGATTATCACCATGCAACATTGGAATCATCACCAACTAATGTGCATTGTCCTTGGGATCATCACCAGACTAGCGCATTATTCATGATTCCTTTATCTCCTCCTCACTTCACTCAGTTTCAATGAGTTAACTGAAGACTAAGAGACTAGTTAACTTAGACTAGATGGCAGTTCACTTCCGTAACTGCTTGAGAAACTAGACTAGGTGGAAGTTTACTTCCGTAACTGCTGGTGTGTGTCCAGATCACTCTAGACCACCACTATGGCGCATTGGATTCTTCTCCAGTGTGAATTAGTTGAGTTATACAGAGTATATCATTTGTAAATTATCATTCATTCATTTGGTTAATGAGAATTCTTCCATTCATTGTCTCCTACTTCTCTTTTCTCATATCTTCTCTGCAAATTGTGTATGTCATTTGCTAGCTAGATCTATTCTATGTGGGTTCAACACATTTACACATCAACTGCTATAGATATTAATACAAATATCAACTTTGTTTTCCCTTCATTACTTCAGTTGTATGTTGAGAACTTTATGATTGTTGTCCATACATTTTTGATGTAATAAAAAGGGAATTTTATGGTACATCTAAATTATATATAGCCCACACATAATATCTCTAAGGCCCATCACGAATATACAACAGTTTGGTGATAATTTTGATAGTAAAACACCTATAGCCTAAGTGTTTGACGAAAGTCGACACTCAAGAATATTTGCACAGTGTTACAACAGAGTGAAGAAGTGTGTAAAAGTAGCTTAGGACATTACAATGAATTTGCTAGTGCTTGAATTTAGGTTTGTCATCTTCCTTCAAAGCTTGCAACAAAAGGTCTTTTTGTTGAGGAATTCTGCATAAATCCATTACAAATATATTTTATTTTATCTTTTTCAGATCCTCTACCACATTATATTCTAGTTTTGATGGTTCCCGAGTCTGAAATTTTGGGGCAGAGCTAGGTATTGGGGGTGGTTGAGCTGAAAAAGTGGTTCTTTTAGGATTTTTTGGGAGCTTGGGCTATGATAGGTTGATTTTGTGTGATAGGTCCCCTACCCCTTATTTGGACTAACAATATTTCAGGTGGTTCTTCTTCTTCGGCGGGGTTGACAAGAGATGATGTATGATTGATATCCCACAACACCATAGCCATTTGCTCAAGTGGCTCACTAACCTCATTTTTCGTGATATTTGATGTATGCTTATTGGGTTGTTCGATCAATGTACAACCATCTAGAAAATGATTGGCTAATAAATTCATGGCATTCACCCATTGGGGACAAACTTTCTCTTAATGGTTTTCTTGATGATAATTACAAAAGGAATCAGAGACTACTTCACCTTAGTCAATGTTTAAGTTAGTTGGGGGAGGCTCAATAGCCTTGTAAGATAATGGTTTCCTGAAGAAAGGTTTGTATGGCCTAGGATAAGACGTGCCTTCCCCTGCATTCCTCTTCATGTCTATGATCTCGTTATATCACTTCTTAACTATTCTTTACAAGCTTTCCATATCTGCATTGTCCTTCTCAATGTTTTGCTTAGCTTGTTTACCTGGTGCCCTTGTCAACAAAAGTACTCTTATATATGGTTGTTGGGTTTCCTTCTTTGCTACGAAGATCTAGCTATATTTACAGCCTTTCATATAAAACTCAATAATTTTGGCCTCCTCAAAATTCTCATCCAGAGTTGGTTTAGCAGCTCTTTTGATGAACATAAAGATAGAGGTTGGTGATGCATTAACATATACCTCAGTCTGTAGTTCTTGAGTGGGTCTAGCATCGGGTTGAAATTTGTTGAGGATTGTTGTGAATCTCTGATTAAAATATTTGACCTTTTCCTTGGGTTCCATGGTGGCAGCGAAAAGCTCAGCCATCAAGGCTCATGTAGTTGTTTCTTCAACAAATTTGTCTAGGAAATCTTTCTAGAATTTTGTCCAAGTATTCATGGAACCAACTGAGAGGTTGAAGTACCATGTTGAGGATGAGTTTTCGAAGGTGTAAGGGAAGAATCTACACACTACATCCTCATGTTGGACATTCACCAGTCTTATCGCAAGAATGAATTTCTTAATGTGATATTTTGGTAGTCCAGAGGTTTCAGGGTCAAACTTGGCAAGAAGCTTCTGTGGATGCCTAAGTAAATTACGTAACCTCCCTCGCATGGCCAAAGCATCCCTGACCAACCAAGGTTGGTTGTTTGCAGGCCGATCATTACCCTTGGGGATGTTTTCATTGTTGTGTCCCATATCGTTGACTCGTCGTCTGAGTCTTCCAAATTAGAACCTACCTCTTTAGAGTTGAAATTATCAGGCCCATAGTAGGTACTTGCTAGTGGGGTAACAACCGATGTTTCATAAGTAGAACTGAGAGGTTTATCAATTTCATTCAATCTACTAAATGCTTGACTGTATGGACAAAAGTGTGATCAGGGGTGTCGACAACTGGTCTAGGATTTCATTTCCCATGGGGTAAGAAGAGAGCAAATGGCAATGCTCTGATCTATCGAGCATAAGCTCTAGTCATTCTCCTAAACACGTTGATTTCTTCGTGTGGGATCACATAGGGTATATCTAGGTGAAGGTATGCATCATTTTCAACATGTGGTGGGGTCACATTCTATGATAGGGCTATCCTGACAGGACTAGCCATGTATATGGGTTGTTTTGAATCTATAGGCTATTTGTGACATATTTATGTTGGAAAAAACGTTCTGACTAGCCATGCATTCATTCAGGCCCTCCTTCTAGCACCAATTATGTTGAGGGGACTTAATTCCTTTTGACTCAATAGTAGGAATCACGCTTAGATACGAGGCTCGTGATAATCTCCAACCAGTGGCATGCAAACCATATACGAGACTAATCGATATTAGCGAATAATACTATCATTAATTAAGCGACAAATATTGTTTGAGAAAGAGAGAAACAATTACACACAAATCCCATGTGAAAACAAATAGACCAGAATTAATTTTGGGTATTGTCTGCATGCAATGTATTAAAACACCATCGAATTTAAACCAACATTCATTTAGCAACCATAATTATTCAAGATAACTTAACATAATCACAATCTTACAAAAGGGGCTGTAGCTGATAATTGTTTGCAGAACATTCCACAAATCGCGTTTACCCACAAGCTTGGCATAAATTTCTCTCTGACTATGTATGAGTTTCAATATTAACCTTCAAAAATAATTCCATGTCTAACTCTCAAGTTCTTACAAAAACCATCGACCCTTCAAAACGAGGTCGATGTCTTTGTTTATAAAAAATAGACATACTAAAAATAGCTTAAAATTTCACTTTAAGTAGAGACAAGAATCAATAGAGTGGACTCATCCACGTGTAATCTCCTAGTAAACTTCTCGTCGTCTTAACGGATTTGCTCGATCATACTCGGACCATTGGGTGAAAATATCTTCATAGGTATGGAGGTATGAAAATCGATGTTGTTCCATTGGTGCGCTAGGCTTGTCTTTCATCTCCATTACTCGATGTTTGAACTTATTCAATTCAACACTCAAGTCCTGCAAGAGTGTCAATGCTCCTATCGGGCCATCAACAAACCTTTTCACTTGTCCCTTTTCTAAAGTTTTAATTTCAAGAACATCGGCTTCAAACCTTTGATTTTGCTCCTCAAGCTGCTTGACTATGTCGTTGAGGTCCACGAAGTCTTCAGGCATACCAAATTCAGGAAGTTTGATATCTTTCATCCTCTGGTTTATCTTTTCCCACTGTTGAGACATTCCTCCCATCTGTCCTACATATTTTACTGCGGTTTTGCCACTAGTTGTGTCTAATACTATGCTTCCTTTTGGAATCTAGCTAAGTTATCATCTGCAAGCATCCTGATGTCGTGCTCCTCTTCACCCCGACCCTTCTAGATTTCTTTAATATATTCAATCTGTGCCAAAGCCTTGTGTGATTTTTCAGACCACCTCATCATATCTTTGTGTGCGATCAAACCCAACAGGGTTTCCTCCTGAGCCAGATTTTCTCACCATTTGAGCCATAAAGATGTCCCTGTCCAATTTAAACCGATTGTAACCGTCTCAAAACTTTTCTCTCGTGAAGGTGATCTCCTATGAGGTACCTTGATAATACTCAACCTGATCTCTAAGATGCACAAGTTCCATGCTCATGGACTATGCTTCTCACTCGTCCTCTCTTGCTTTGTAGATGGTGGCATTGGATATGGCCATTCCAACTCCTAATAGTTCACTAACTTTGGATTGCTTGGCATCTAACATAGTTTCTTCCGTAGTGATCATCACAACGATATCCAAAGTAAGCCTCCTCTTCTTATTGGTTCTCTTGAATACCACCTGTCTTTTTCTATCATACGCTATGGCTTCCACATCGTACACTTCGTCTACAGGTTCTGGAATCGACTGGTCACCCCCTAAGAGAGCATTGCCCAGACTTCCTAGACTGTGAAAGTGTTCCAAGGCTAGTTCCTTACCCTTGTCAGTTGCTATAATTTGGTTATTTGTGCCTCCTCCTTCTTCTCTTGATGTTTGTTCATGGCCTAGTGTTGTTGAAAGCTGCCCTATCCCACTGTTTGTTTCCATCTTTGTACTTATGGGACTTTCTTTTGTTTGCTAGATGTTAGAGGTGCTTTTGAGCACATCCTTTGTTGTTGCTCCCGATGAAGGCATTCTTTCTTTAGGTGGACAGGAAAATGGTGGCTCTATTGTAGTTCCTTCATCCTTGTTGGAATCATCTTGCTCTTCATATCCCTCACCTTCGGATGTGTCATTTCCAAGCTTATCACGAACGTCTGGATTTTCTTCATTTTCCTGATTGTCTGGGATTTCTTCCCTTGGGATGGACCCTCCATTTTCTTCCTCTTTAACCTTATCATGCTCTTTGTTTTGTTCTTCTTCATCATCATTGCCCTTTTTACCACCTTTACCTTTGGCCTGAAGCTATGACCCTTGTTCCAGAGTGGTGGTGATATTTTCATATGTACCCAAGCCCGTTACCACATCCATTGGTCGCAGTCACGGAGGTAGTTGGGTGTCTAGCATTTATGTAGCAACTTCATTGATAATGGGAATTGTTGTAGTGTCCATATCTTCATTGTCATCGTCATAGATTGTAATTAGGTTAGTGATTATTGGTGCTAATACACTTGGGCATGATGTCACTATCATAGTCTCAGTTGTTGGTCCAAGTTATGGTTTCTCTACTTGTACCTACCCTTCATCCAGTTGTTCATTGTTCCCTGCAGGTGACATTTCTCTCGGGGGTGTCTGTTCTCCTTTTACTATATGCATGTCCACGAGAGTCACTATTGGTGGTCCCAATGCTTGAAGAGTGGGATTTTCCCCATGCTCACGAAACATTTTCTCAGCTTATGCTAGGAGCCTTTGTGCTTCAACTCTCCTTGTTGCTTGATCTGTATTTTCATTTTGTGTATGTACAACAAGTCCTGTTGTTTGTCCCTATTATGGCACAAGTTGTAGGTTGGGAAAGGCCCAACCCAACCAAGGAACACGTGCTATAACTATGGGATTCCTACACCTAATGTCACCTTAATGTAGGTCCCACACTTAAAGGGTGACTAGGTCACTCTAGGAAGGTGATCCCAATGACCCTAGGGGGATTGAGACAGAGATGGAAGGAAGTGGAAATGAAACCCCTATAGGTCAAGTCTAAATAATGATGGGGAAAGATGCCTTGCAAGTCCAATAAAGGTTGCCCCATAAGTATGATGCCTTTTCGGATGATTGTACCTGCTCGAGACATACAAAAACACACTTTGCAACAATATATATTAGTCGGATCAACAAGTTAAGCTTGTTGTCCCTAATTTGCAGAAATAGATGACAATATATATCAGCAAGAAAAATATATTATAAGCTGCTAAATATGTGCTCAAGATCAAGTAGAAATTGCAAGAGAATGACTAGTAATTGACTAGCTAAACTCAAGATGAAAAACCAATACTCTTGGCACAAAGATAAGGTTGTAGTAAATAGTTGCCTGCAACAAATTATATCAGCCTTATGGCTGTAACATTCAATGTATTACAGCTAGATAATCAACCACTAGAATCTCCTCAAAATTTGCCAGAAAGTGCGTTAGGACAAGTATAGTAAGTGTGCAAAATTTGAGCCAAAACCAATGGTTGAATAAAGAATTATTTAAGCAAATATGTTAGGGTTTTTGTAGCCCTAATGGCTGAGGATGCAAATTTGTAACATCGACAATAAGTAGCCCTTAGTTGTGGACGCCCTAGTGGCTGTGGGTCGCCCAAGGCACAAGGAAGACAATCCACTTTTGCAAGAAGTAAAAAGACCGAAAATCACATTTTCCAATGCAATAATTTTATATCTCCAATGCAACAAAAATATGACTAGTTCCTTTACTATTGGGTTAATGGAGTCTCAAGGAGATTAGAGAAGCTGCCTCCTTGGGGGTGTAAGCCCTTTTACTTTCCAAGGCAAGTTTTTCTAAGCTAGGGTTTAAGCTAAGAGGGTGTATGCCCTTATACTTCTCTTAGCAAACCCTTGTCAATGAGATGAAGCAATAAAATCAAGCAAAAATGGTGAAGACTATGGTAGGGGTGTATTCACTTGTACTTCCCACCTAGCTCCTAGAATAAAACTCTTGAACTTGAAATAATGATAGCATAATAATAGAAAAACAACCAGGATCAAGAGATATACCAAGACAAATCACCACAAAAGCTAGAAATGCATCATCCAAGGCTAGTGTTAGGCCATCTTCCATCAACCATTCAAAATTTCAGCCATACACAAGTGCACAAGAGTTAAATAGCTAAGGGGGGTGAAAATTTCAGACCAATACCTCTTGTGAGAGGAAAGTTATATTTAAAAATGAGATCTTATGATCTCTATTTATACAAAATTTATCCAACATGGCTTGTCCACAAAATAAGGAGTAAAACACAAAATTAGGGGTCAACAACCCTAATCTTTCCCCCTTAACACAATAATATTAAACAATTCACTTAAAATTTCATCTTTTGCACAAATTAAACCCTAATTAAGGATGGCGTCACCCCTTTAGGGGACGTTTTTCCACTTTGAAGAGGTCGTTGGAGCTAGAGAAGGATGAAGGGCCTCCCAAGGCCATGTGTCAAGCATCTAGAGGATCGTTTCTTGGTGAAAACCCTCTTCTCGTTAGAATGTCCAAATGGCACCTCACCACCAAGCCCAAACCCCCCACCATCATGACATCATGCAAGAAAATGGGATGTTTTGCCCTTCCTAGGCAAGTCGTTTAGCATGCAATGAGTGGGCTAGGTCATCCACGTCATCTCTCCCTCATTTGGTATGCGGGCCCCTGGCATCCAACCTATGGGATTGTAGCCCCATGGAAGCCCAAGCTAGGTTTTTTCTCCCAAAAATATCCACTAGCTAGGTCTTACAAAAACAAATGGACACGCCCTCCAAGGATCTCAAGTCATAACATCATGATAACTGAATCCAATCAATAAACAAGCCATCTAAGCATGTGCATCAAAGATTACCATATCAAACAATCAACAACTCAGAGACATTGTGTGACTTGTCAAGCTTAAGTATGGGAGGGTTGACGAGGTGTCCTATTGGGCAGATCTTGCCCTAGTTTAAGGAGAGCCTCCAAGAGGTTCCTCTCTAAGCCATGTAAAGTGTATGAGGTGGATGGGGTCAAGACTCAATGGGCACAAGGCTCATGATATACAAGGGGTTGTAGTGTCTCATTCATGGGTGCCTTTGTAGAGGGTGCGTGGTAGCTTCGTCCACAATGCACTTTTTCCAAACCCATTATTTGCCTTTTATCTTTCTTTCTTTATATTTTCTTTAGCACAAGGAGAGGTTGAAGGTCACTACCCTGGCGTGGTGACCAGATGGTGGCAATGTCACCCACAAATACCAAATGTAAATGAGATGGTTGGCTCGTAATGAGACCCCCTTTCTCTCAGCCATGCAACTGAGAGCCACTGCCCTGGTTTGGCGACCAGATAATGACAATGTCATACCACTAGATATCCATGGACGTGATAGGTCGACTCGTGATGAGACCTCCTATCCTTCAATCTACCTTTCATGCATTTCTTTGTTATATTATGGGTCCCCTTTTATTTCAAAGATACGCGTTTTATTGCTTTCTTGGGTCATCCCTAGGCGAAGCATCTGGAAGGTTTACATATGGCTTTTATCTTTTACCCAACACCAACCCTGCTGGGCCTTTAGCCCCTTCTTCCCATAGAATGAGGGACAACCCCTTCTTGGATCAATACACCCTAAAATCCCAAGAGATAAAAAAATGGAGGGGAATAACGATGGAAAATGCTAAGTATGGTCAGGTACAATACGATGGCTCATTAAGAGATTTCCCAGTAGAAAAACCATTCCCAAAGAAGACCACTTACTAGGGCACAGTGTCAACCACCAAGGTGAAGCAGGGAAAAAGACATAATGTCGAAGCACATATCATGAAATCTAGAGAAATCTAAGATATAACATAATCAATTGGCTTAGGTATTGAAATGATGCTCACCATAATACTGACTTGTACCTCGTGGAGCAAGGCCCACTGCTTTTTGAAAGCCAACTGGTGTGGTGGATGCCATCTGTAAATCTATGACTGTCTGTGGTGGTGAGTGGGTTTTCCATCTATGCAAAGTGTACTGCTAGTCATGTAGTCTCTCAACACTCCATATCTGCAACCTGAGGGCCTCGAGACATCATCTGCTTAGTTGTCCACAAAACAGGGATAACAGTTCCAACCATTATAATTGTTCATCTCCTGACATGGCCTTGAATTGGGTAAGATATGGTTTCTCTTTCCTTTGTAGGATCTCTTCCCAATCCTGAGCATTTTCAGTGACAATCTCATCCTCAAAGTTGTCATGTGCATATGGCCAATGAGATACTAGTTGACTAGTGTGTTGAGCCATTAAACTTCTTGGATCATGTCTCATGTACTTGCTTGTGTAAAACCTGTATTCTACCTAGTTTTGAGATTCTTGATTGTCCTATGTGGTGTCTTTTGCAGAATGATAGCCTACATAAAATCCATATGGAATTAATGCTTTTTTCTTATATTTCAATAGGGAGGCATTGAAGCCCTACAAGATAGTCTAGTAACAAATCCCCCCCCACACCAGTCGATCTGGCACATGGGTTGGTAGTAGGTGTGGGGCTCCAATGGCTCCAAAAATCCCGAGGTAAGCATTTTTCTCTTCTAGGTACCAATGCCCTACTTTGGATATGACCTTTCTTGTTGCTTCAAAAATACTTGGACAATTCTATTTAAAGATTATGAATTAAACCCTAGCTAAGAATTCATCACAAATTACAGCGTAAGACTTCTTATACCTATTCTCCCATGAGACATTGAAATAGACATGGATGGGTAACTCCGAGACATGCCAGCTTAACCCCATCCCTAAAAATACATTTATAGTACATATTACATCTAAAAGGTACGAGGCCATAAAGAAGGAGGGGACTTCTCCTCCTTTTGGTTTTTGTGCTTGGTCAACCCTAATGCTCAATTGTTTTGAAATTATGGCGCCCCAATTGAAGAAACTTCTGGATATGGCTACTATATATGCTAGGGGCATTTAGGCTTCCAAAAACTTGGAGCAGTCCTTTTTCCCATACAACCGACACATCAGAGCCACGAGGAACATATATGGTTCTCTTAGGTTTATAGTATTGTACCTCCCGAATGCTCTGTTCACAAATTTCCTATCTTCCTTCCATGAGGACACCAGCATTTGATTAGTGTTGTGTCATTCACAAAACTTGACCATGAAATCAGTGTTAAGCTTGACTTTGGGCTCCCCGAGTTTGTAATATTTGCTTACCTCCATTAGCAGAAAAACACCAACACATTGATCGTTCACATCATTAATCACACACTTGTCAGCCTTGGTGTGATTAATTATCCATTCTAAGGTTTATATGTAGGGTAAAACCGAGGTTCTGGAGGCTACCATATACATGGATGACAATTTGATATCTTGAAAGACCTGGTCGTCCGTGACTCTTACTTCTAGATCTCTATCTATGGGGAGTAAATTTAGAAAAATCATCATTGTGAATTTTATTGTAAAGTTCAAGCCAGCTGGGCATAGGTACCTTGGTTGTCGTGCTTGTATCTCTATTTGTATAGAGCAGTGGTGGAGCTGGCAGTTTTTTCTGTGACATCTTGATTACATGCTTCACCTTGGGTGTGAACTCTAATTCTCTAGTAGCCGTAGGGCTAGAAGCCTCTCCAACATGTATGTTCTCCCCCTTTAGCGTATTTGGTGACTAATAGGTTATTGATGGTCAAGGAGGCATTTTCCCCACAAAAACAACATTATTAAATTTTCGATTAATTAAATATTGCGAGAAATTTACCAAAAAGAACCACAATACCTGAGCAAAGCCGGGGTTTCAGGCTTTCGACACTTACCAGTTTCAAAATAATAATAAATTTGAACAATGATTCAGCCTGCAATGAGAGCAACACTTAGTTATATAAGAGATCTTGTTGTGTGGAATTCTCTATTGCTCTATGGGAATAATGATAAGACGAATGAGTAAAAATCGAATTCAAATAATCTGTTCCTATTTGTTCCATCCGAATTCACAAATGTCGAGTACAACAAAATCCTTGCGGACCCTGGGAAATAATTTTGTCATGAGTGCCATGCTCTTGCAGTTAATTTGCTACGTCAATCGACGGTGCAAGGGAACATTAAGGTGGTTGATCGACGATTTTGAACAGTGGTCAATTGGCGCGAAATGATTGCTAAGATTGTGGGTTGGGGATATGTTCTTGTTTATGGATGAAAGGACTTATCTCTATCATTTGGTCATCGATCCAAATGAAGTTAAGTGTTGGAGGTTACGTTTGTGTGTGATGGGCTTTTCGAGATGCTGAGGCAGTGTTCAAATCGTGCAGTGTAAAGTTCGGGGCCTCCCTTGATCGACATGGCCTACTCGAATAGGTTACCAATGCACGACGAATGAGGTCGTTTTTCTTTAAAACACGAGGCATTCAAATCCTTACTGTAGAATATGGACAGTCTAGATCAAACACGGGACATCACGAATGGTTAAGATTACATTTCGTTCTTACCGAGATTGGCCATAGACGCATACAATGTGTCTTAATATTTGTGCTATGAGCATGTTCTCAATTGATCATCGATGTGACATTGACATCGACGAAGTCTCATTTGGGTTTGAAGTTTCAATGTTTTGAGATCCCTCATGTAGATTTTGGATGGTCCATATTAACGCAAGAAGTCATATGGACGACCCATGTCGTAGCTTATTTCCTTAAAATTGGGCATCGACAATTTTTCTCATGTGTCGGGAAGGAAGATCTTGGGTTCTAATTACCAATGTCGACGAGCTATCAGTCATCATCGAGTTGAGAAGCTTACAAGGGTTATCAATAGTTGTACGTGAGACTCGCTGACGACCGATGTAACATCAGTGTCAAAGAGCCCACTAGTGAGCCACTTCTGATGACATGGTTGTATGACGTGGCAATATTGTGGCACAATGGACATGACGCAACTAACGTGGCCAGGTGTTGTTAACGTGATGATGTGGCTATCAGGAAGGATATATGGATATCTACGTGGCGAATGTTGACGTGGCTTCTAGTCATGCCGAACCAGGTGAATCTCAACTCACTAAATCAATGGCCAGGATAGGTTTCTTGTTAAAACATACAATCACAATTTCGAAGGCAAGTTTTGGCTTTCCCTAATCCAGGTTTTGCAATGCTCGATGCTGAGCACCGATGATCGATGACCATCGATGTCGATGAATCCCCTGCTTCGCTTGTCCATCGACACAATTCTTATGAAGGAATGACCGATGCTTGATGTTCATTGGTGTCGGTCCTTCTTAAAGGTGATTGTTGGGCATCGGGGAAGTTTAAGAAGTGCCATGAAATTTTGAAAATACTAAGTTTTGGCCCCTTTTCTCCACATCAAAACTACCTAGGCCTTTCTCCCTTCTAGTGGTAATCCATCTTAAACCCGAGACTTGACCAAAACAAAGCAAGAATAAAAGAGGACTTCAAAACAAGTTATGATCATGAGAAAATCAAAGTAAAATATGAAATCAAAGTAAAGTGGAACCCTAAAATTTTAGACATTTTGCGGGTGTGTTGAGTGCTCAACAGATGGCTCTAGGTTGGTATATATTGATCTGAGGAAAAATATATAATTATATATATAAGATTTTGAAAATATTTTTTTCTCTCATTTTTCAATGAAAAAAATTCTAATGATTTTATTATCAAAACAAAATCATAGTGGTAGATGAGAGCACAAGATTTTGAAAACAAATATTTCATATATATAAAATATTATATATAAAAGATCTCGAAAACATTATATATATGGCCTAATGGTTAAGAACATGTGTTTCCTCCTTGGAGGTCACAGGGTCAAATCTGGAAGGGATAGGGTATATACACCTCCATAAACTTCAAATCTCGAATCCCTTAGTGTCTCGCTTAGCCATGACCTTAAAGATAGATTATTATTATTATTATTTTAAAAAGTTAATAAATGTATATATATATGAATACATATTATCCCAATAATTTATATATGAAACTAAATATTATCCCAATTTTAATTTCATTATTAAGTTAAAACTTCATAAAATATGTGCTAATTTCATTATCAAGTTAAAACTTCATAAAATATGTGCTAATTTCATTATCAAGTTAAAACTTCATAAAATATGTAAAAGGTAGAAGCTATGATCGATTGTAAAACGTTTAGACTTCAAAACTCGTTACCTTACCACCCTAACCAAAAGATCATCGGAATGTTACGCAAGTTACCCATGTCAGATGTCCATATCCAGAAAACTGCCTGGCAGCGATTTTAAAACAAGTAAACAGGTCAGGGGTTCGATCCCTACTCATGCTTGCTTGGCTCTACACACTTTACCATTTAATCTCAGGTAGGACATTTTCAAGGCCCGTGCGGTGGGCTGAAACTTTGAGGAGGATTTGGAAGTGAATACGGTCTGTTCGCTTCCCGGAGTTTTCTTCTGAAGGTATTGGTCTCACGGTTCCTCAACAATTCTGTCATTCTAATAACATCTTATATATGAAGCTCGATCAATTAAATATAACCGAATCCATATCAAACACCCGGTTTAATGTCGAACAACGCCCGCCAAAAGGAATATGAATTAAGGGTTTTCTTGGATTTTAAGGATGATCTTTTAAACTGAAAATTCGAAGGGAAATTTTACCTTGTTCAATAGCGTCTGAACAGTACACTACAGGTTACAAATTTTATCGCGGATAGTGCAGGCATGGAACAAATGCTATTTATTTATTGAAACAAAACTCGAAAACCCTACAGTAAATCTCACAGGGCATTGTGTGGTGACATGGTCCCTGGGTGCTTTTCAAAAGCAATTTTTTTGTCTCGTGAATGGAACCTGGGGATTTGCATTTTCTGTTCTTCTATGTATGTTTTTATTATCTATTTTAATTCTTTTGAGTGTACTTAGCATACTTCTTTAGAACGCGTGTTTATGTTTCTGTTTTTATATCCTTACTTTGGAGTTCATGTACTATTTGTAAAGTTTAAACAGGCTTTCTGATTATGATAAACATACACAGACATGCATTCGCCAGAGTTGATAACAGCACTGAAGTTGATCTCTTTGCTTGGTTTTCAGTAATTGTCCAGAACAATGACTTCTGCAATGATTTCTGAGGACCTTTACCCTCGTGAAGAGGATTTGGTCTACGAAGAAGAGATTTTGAGGAACCCTTTCACATTGAAGCTATGGTGGCGGTACTTAGTGGCTCGCCGAGATGCCCCTTTCGAGAAGAAGGCCATTTTATATGAAAGAGCAGTGAAAGCCCTACCTGGAAGTTATAAATTATGGTATGCTTATTTAAGGGAGAAGATGGATTTGGTCAGAGGACTGCCCATCACGCACTGGCGATACGAGAACTTGAACAATACTTTTGAAAGGGCTTTGGTCACAATGCACAGGATGCCGAGGATATGGATTATGTACCTTCAAGTGTTGACAGAGCAGAAGTTTTTGACTCGAACCCGGCGGACATTCGATCGGGCTTTGTGCTCGTTGCCTGTGACTCAGCATGATCGGATCTGGGAGCCTTATTTACAGTTTGTAAGCCAGAAGGGAGTGCCAGTGGAGACTTCCTTGCGTGTTTATCGAAGGTACTTAATGTTTGACCCTACACACATAGAGGATTTTATTGAATTTCTTGTTAATTCGGAGCTCTGGCAAGAGTCTGCAGAGAGGCTAGCTGGGGTTTTGAATGATGCAAACTTTTATTCAATTAAAGGCAAGACAAAGCATCAGCTATGGCTTGAGCTTTGTGACTTGCTCACAAAACATGCTAATGAGGTCTCAGGACTGAAGGTTGACGCAATAATTAGAGGAGGCATTCGCAAGTTTACAGATGAAGTCGGTCGTCTCTGGACATCACTTGCAGATTATTACATTAGGAGAGGGCTTTTTGAGAAGGCCAGAGACATATACGAGGAGGGTATGATGACTGTCATTACTGTGCGTGACTTTAGCATAATATTTGATGCTTATGCTCAATTTGAAGAGAGCATGTTGGCAGCTAAAATGGAAACTTTGGATGTCAGTGATGATGATGGAGAGGAAGAAAATGAGAGAAGAATACCGAATGTTGTAGTGCTCGAGGAAACCAAGGAAGACAAGAAGGATGCGCAGAAAGTATCAGTGGATAAATTGGCTAAGAACTTTCTCTCAGCTTTTTGGCTGAATGATGAGAATGACATAGATCTTCGGCTGGCTAGACTAGAACATCTGATGAATAGGCGTCCAGAGCTTGTCAGCAGTGTCCTTTTAAGACAGAATCCTCATAACGTGCATGAGTGGCATAAGAGGGTGCGGCTTTTCAAAGATAACCCAACTAGACAAATTTTGACTTATACAGAGGCTGTAAAAACTGTAGATCCTTTCAAAGCAGCAGGAAAACCACATACGTTGTGGGTTGCCTTTGCACGTTTATACGAAAATCACAAAGATATTGCAAATGCCAGGGTCATTTTTGAGAAAGCTGTGCAAGTTAATTACAAAACAGTGGATGATCTAGCTAGCGTGTGGTGTGAATGGGCTGAAATGGAGTTGAGGCAGAAAAATTTCAAAGGTGCACTTGAACTTATGCGCCGAGCAACAGCAGAGCCTTCTTTGGAAGTCAAGCGTAGAGGTGAGTTTTATTCCTTGAATTTTTTTGAATTGGAGGACTCAGGATGGTCATCTCTTCGTAAAGTCACCGGTGAAATGTTGAATTGCACTAGAACAAAAATAATATTCACAAATTTCTATTCTCTTTTATTTCAATATTTCAAAGTATAGGCTGTGTTGAACTACCCAACACATCTAAATTCTGTGATGGATAAAGAATCTCCTGCTGGAGTTGTGTGCCAATGGCTGGTGGGTTATCTTCCAGGAGGTTTTGTTGGCGGGATTCTATCCTCGGAAATTCAAATGGCCTATGTTTTTACAATAAGGAGTTCATATTGATTTACTTTCTGTTATATAGCTAAAAATTATAATTAATGTGTTTTTTAAGTGATTGGGTATGATACATAGTCGTGTCCTCCCCCTTCATCTTGGCGTGTGCGTGCATACACACACACATATATATTATGTAATATGTACACACCACTCACCATATTTCAATATTTTAATGTTATCTTTTCTATTCATGGATGATATTTATTATTATGCAAGGAGGTTCCACACAATTGGTATCATAGCTATCTGATTTTGGCTTGTGGGCTCAACATAGTCCCTGAGGTCATTTTCTTCCAACAAGAGGTGAACCCTTGCCTTCCAAGCTCGAAAGTTGGTTTACCCCTCCAACCTGTCTTCAAGCTTTAATGTGTTCACCATCTTGACCTGCCCGGAAGAAGAACAAAGACCAGAACAAGAACAACACTCTTCTAGTGTTATAGCCAAAAGTATGTCTCAAGATGATCACCTTCTTTCTTTAAACCTTCAGCTTTGATACCATGTTAGTTTTTACTGCAGCATAGATCTGATCTAATGCTTCTACAGTTATGCACAATTTACTCTTTTAAACTGTAAACATAGATACACTGAGATGCTTAACTTTAACACAGCGGAACATAAACTTGTAATTTGATAGTACACAAGTATTTAAACCAGAAGTCAATATTCTGAAGTGAAGAATCAATGGGCCTCCGTACCAGGGATAAATGCCCAATCTTTTACAAGGAATTTTCCAAAGCACTTACAAATAATTTACTGTCCAAGGTCAGCTCCTTAGACCTGCTGTCCTTTCATCTATACTGCTGTTTGGACACTTGTCAACATATTGAAGACTGCTGTGATAGTCTTCCTTTGCTGCTGGCCACCTGTCCAGCCCTTAAGCACACTGTTCTGGCTTCTCAAGTTGCTGCTACAGGTCTGCACCAGCCCTCCCAAGGTTCACTCCTTGCTGCTGGTCACCTGTAGCTGCCATACAATTGCCCTATAGGTCTGCGGCCTCTTTCTTCTAGCAGTCTGGGCCTTCTTCTCTGTCGCCAGCCTTCATCCCTTGCTGCGGCTGCTTAAGTTAGGCCTGCGGCTGCGGCTAGGCTTGCTCCTCAAGCCTGCGGCTACCCTGTCTTGGACAGTCGACCCTCCTAGGGCTAGGCCTCTTCTTCCAGCCAACTCAGCTCCTCCTCAAGGGATAAAAACAGGCCTGCGGCCTACTAGGCCTCTTCCATCCAAGGTACCTGCCCAAACACAAGAAGGAACTGCAGAAAATTGAGGCCTAACAGCCTCTCTCCATGGCTGGTAGATGTCTCCTAAAGCCGCAGAAAATTTCAGATCTCTTATTCCTCCATGTCTTCACAATTGTGTTTTGTCACAATGACTTGATCTCTTATACATACAAGTCCAAGGGGTGTGTTAAAAGCCCTTTCACAAAGTCAACATAAAAATAGACTTTCTTGTGGGTGTGAAACCCCATCACAAGCCCACAAAGCCCATCACAAAGCCCATGAGGCCCCAACCTCATTCCAAGGCCGGTTTTGATGAAACGGAAGGCTAAACTGGTGCTAACGGAAATTCTTACACGTCTGGCACACTGGCCTCTTGTGGGAATACCTCCCGAAGCTACAAAATCAACAAAAATACACCCACTTTTTCCTACTTTAATCATCAACAAACAAAAGGAAACACCTGGCGCCAGACTTAAATGGCGCTCTGTGTTTCCTTGCCTAGCAAGCTGCACGCTTGTTCTTCATTAAATGGCGCTCTGTGCTGCTTCCTTGCCTAGCAAGCTCCACAAACTCCTTGGATCTGCTGTTGAATGTTCGGGAGTCCATCTACTACCAGATTCTCTCGTGCCAACTGAGAGAGGTAGTTCAAGTTGAAGTGCCCACACCTTTGATGCCATAATGTATTGATATCTGATGCACTCTTGGCTGCTAGTGCATGCATGCTCTCTGACCTGTCCAATATCTACTAGTTTGAACAATCTGTAGCTCTCGACACCAAGAGCAACAATGTTCTTGGTCTCCTTGTCAACTATGTAGCACTTGTGATTGCTAAAGTTGACTTCTAGTTGGGGGTGTGCCGCATAATCTAACTAATTGAAAGCATATTAAGCTCCATACTTGGCATGTAGTATACATTGAGGAAGATTAGCATTTTTCCTCGAAAGGAAATCTGCACATTTCCTTTTCCAACAACTGTATACTCCTCACCACCACCAAAGATCACTGAATTCTTGGAAGAACAAGGCATGTATGTTGTCCACCAGTCGTGCCTATTGGTGAAATGACATGATGCACCTGAATTGATGAACCAAGTAGATGACCTGGGCTGATCTGCTTGTGTCGTGGCCATAAATGCATGGAAGGCTGACTCCTCTGTATGCTCTGCGACATGAGCTTGCTGCTAAGGCCCTCCTTGGTTGGTTTTCTGGTCAACCAACCTCTTTTTGTAGTGCCTTCTTCATATGGCCCTCCTTGACACAATAATGGCATTAGATGGTCTTTTGATCTTTGGATGGTCTTTTGATCTCTGGTGACATCCTCACCACTGCCCTATCCTATCTTCTTGGTCCATTTACCTTTGCCCTTTAATTTAACAACAAAGGTTTGCTTAGAACCCTTTGTCTCAGGGCTACTCCCGAATTGCTTCTTCCATCCCGTTCTGCTGTAAGAGCTTATTGCAAAGCTCATCAAACTTCAGGTCAACATTCGTGGAAGTGATGTTTAGGGTCTCAATAAAGTGCTTGCAAGCACATGGTAAACTTTTTAGTGTGATTACCACCATATCTTCCTCCTCCATCTTCCAACCAATGGCCATCAACTGTTCTCGAATATCTTTGATCTTGAGCAAATGCTCCTGGAGGGATGCATGTTCATCCATCATCATCGAAAACATGTTCTTCAGGAAGAAGGCTCCGCCTTTATCCGATGTCTCATGCAACTCATTCAAATGTGTCCAAATTGATGATGGAGTCTTACTTGTCTGGACCTTTGTAAGCATCTCATCTGTCACAGACAACTTAATCAACATCACAACTTCTCTGTCTTTCTCATCAAACTTATCCTGGTCTTTCCCTGCAACTTCAGGCTGGGTAAGTTTACCAAGGACAATATTCACCAGGCACCTGTACTAAAAAATGGTCAGCATCCGCTGTGTCCATGTTGTAGTTCTTGCCTATGAACCTTTGACTCCCTTCCAACTTAATGCTGGGTAAATATGCCAGAGGTGAAGGTTAAACGTAACCCAAAAAGAAAGTAATATGCTGAAAAAATTGTAGATTTATAATAATTCTGCCCCAAAACAGCCCAAAACATGCAGATCTAGGCAAATCTGGTTTCAGTGAAACGCTTTTGTTTCTTTGATGTACTATGCTAGTGATCCCCTGATCTGTCTCTGTCGGCAGCAGTCTTTAGGTCTTCACGCTCGCACATACTTTATGGCACCTAGACTATTGAAGTCGCAAGAGTGGAAACCTTGTCTTTCAAATGCCCTAGACTCTTGATACAACTTAGAAAATACTGAAGTCACAAGAGTGGAAACCTTGTCTTTCAAAGGCCTGAGAGTCTTGATGGCTTCTAGAACACTGGGCTCTGTTATCCACCAGGTTGCACAAGCTGGATTTCCTGAAGAGCCACCAAAGAATGAGCAAGCAATGCTCATACATGCAGAATTTAGTGATTCAGCAGGCCCTGAAAAGGCCCCTTTTTCCGTATTTCCACTGTTGTAATAAGTGTTCTAAGTATGAAAGAATGTAAAAGGCTATTGGCCACCCTTGATCTGGGAGTGGGCACATACTCCGGAGTGTTTTTTTTACTTGTTAATTATCTTTTCTTCTTACCTTAGTGAGAGGATTAAATAATTTCCGAGTTTTTTCACTCGAAAAAAGACATGCTCCAAAGCCGAAGTATGTGTTGACAAGCAGGTCTTGGCATGGAA
>SNQJ01S0003861.1:76786-95008 GCA_010110895.2 Picea sitchensis
TTGGCTTCGCTAGGAGTTGGCCTAGACGGAGGAGTTGAGGATTAGGTGACAGCACCTTAACTCTCACTTGCCCCCAAGGACACACCGAGTGGATTGAAGATTTCTTCCACGTCTTCCAAAGGTGTGTATAAGGCGGCAACAGGCTCCAATACCATATTACGGAAATTGAGCACATAAAGAAACCAAGAAAACTCTAAAGAGTTCTTAGTATTGTGTATTTAATGAGAAAGCT
Source organism: Picea sitchensis (assembly GCA_010110895.2). Taxonomy (NCBI): domain Eukaryota; kingdom Viridiplantae; phylum Streptophyta; class Pinopsida; order Pinales; family Pinaceae; genus Picea; species Picea sitchensis. Next base: position 77,019 of record SNQJ01S0003861.1, read on the forward strand.
AAAGCTTTCTTATATAGTTTTACAAGCAAGTCGATTCAATCCACTTTTTGAATGTGGGATAGACCGAGAAACACAGTTAAGTGAAATAAGACATATAAACATAAAATAATCTAAAGTCAAATTGCCTTTATTAATGCCTAAGTCTATATCTAATTGACCATTATAAGCTAATATTTACTTTAACACTCACAACTGGACATCCAATCTCCATGCCACCTAACGAATTGGGTTTTCCTAGACCAAAGGACCTGCCCTCAGTGTCCAGTGCTAAACTTGATTTTCATGAACAGTGGGAATCACTGCAGTATCCTGGTTTGAGATTGCAAATCTGCTTGGTCAATTATTGTCATGTGACATGTCACTTGATCTTCAGAGTTGGAAACATCTCCTGCAACATTTGGTTTCAGAAAAGTTAAAACATCACCCATTTCCTAGCCTGGAATTTCCTATATAACTTAAACTAGTAGCAGCATTCCTACCCAGGAATTTATTCGTATTCTTAACAACAAAGTCTCTAACCTTCCTGCCCTTTTTGCCAGTAAATTGTATGTGACCAACCTGCATGGTATTTTGGCAAGGTTAGTGTACATAAATGATAAATCCTCTTGGTCTACAAGAATAGTGTTCAAATTGGGAACCCAGTAATAAAACAAGCATTATCATCTTTCTGGCAAAATAGAAGAACGCATAAACATCTAAAAATTTGGATAAATCCACTGGAGATTACTGTACCCACAAACAAGTACATCTTCCTATAGGTTATGCTAAATCTGCCCAAGTACTAGTTATGTGCATAGGGAAATAGAAAAGAGCTTCTGAAGAGTTCAACCAAAGATTTTGCACTGCATGTGTGCTAACATTGCCCAATGTCAAAAACATATGACAGATTTTCTATTGGAATACCTATCATAATTGAACTGGATTAAAACCATTGCTTAATGCTAAATTTATATAACAAAATGCGTGGACAAGTTGCTCTTCCCTGTTGAAACAAGCTTCATCACGAATTTCTTTACTTAGCAAAAGGAGTCCAAAGAGAGGACAGGTTTACACAAACTGTTTGTTTGTGTAAACAATGGGTAAATCTGAAGTTTTCCAGAGGAATTTTTTCCAATAAATTCAAAGGATGGTCTTAGGGCATGCATATTGGAGAGGGTTGAAACTGAAAACATGCAAGCTTCTCATCTTAATTCTAAGAATAGTTGATGGAGATAGAAATTTGTATGGCATTTGTCTAACTTCAAAGGCTTAGGGTGTAAGCTACGTATCCACCAGAAATGGCTTAGGGCATCATTTTTGGAGAGGGTCGAATCTTAAAAGCATGCAAGCTCCTTGTTTCAATTCTAAGAATTGTTGATGGAGATAAAACTTTGCATGGAGTTCGTCTACAAAGGATTAGGGTATAAGCTATATATCCACCTGAAAAGGTTTCAACTTTCAAGTTTGCCCAGGCTGGCTTTCCGATTACAAAAACCCACCCAGATTGCCATAAACCAATGCTGGGACATTTCTGGAAGGCCTGCAAAGTTCAAACTACACAGTGATTTCTGACCATTCCCAAAATTGCCCAGCAGTTTCTATATGTTTCTGGAATCTACCTAACAGTTTCTGGCCATTTCCAGATTTGTAGAAGAAGTTTCAAACAGTCTTCAGCTGGAAACTTTACAATTAGTTTGTTTGTTTTTAATTTTAAAAAGAGAGAAAAGGTGGAAGAGTTTAGAAATTAGAAGGTTCTGTATATTTGATATTCTTCTTTCTTGACCTTCAATACTATGTACACCTTTAGTCAGGCTGCAATATTAAGCTTTTCAACTTTCGATTTGTTTCCATATATTTTTGTTAATCAGCGTTCCTCTCATTTTGCTAGTACACCCTCTGTCAGTCCTTTCTCCCAAAAGTGTGGAAACTGTGAATTTGTCTGAACCTAGATAGATATTTTGTTGTATGTTTTCTTATTTACAGTCTTAAAATTTATTTGTGTTTTGTCTTCAGAAGTAAAATTTGAATTATTCTAAAGGTCCAACTCTCTGTTTTTGTTTACCAAGCAGTTCTGGCATATACTTTCCACCAATTCTGATATTGATTTGTCAATCTTTCACTTTACAGTTGCTGCAGATGGAAATGAACCAGTGCAAATGAAGTTGCATAAGTCATTGAAGATCTGGACATTCTATGTTGATTTGGAGGAGAGTCTTGGAACACTAGAATCGGCACGTGGAGTTTATGAACGAATACTTGACTTGAAGATTGCTACTCCACAAATTGTTATAAACTATGCACACCTTTTGGAGGTAAAGAACGTTTTGTCCCTTAAAGTTTCTTTTGTATTTGATGCTTTAATGCAAATCTTGTTCACACATGCCCTATGCATATATATTGATTTTTCTTTCTTTATGTGGCTATCAGGAGAATAAATATTTTGAGGATGCATTCAAGGTTTATGAAAGAGGTGTCAAGATTTTCAAATATCCACACGTCAAGGATATATGGGTCACGTATCTCTCAAAGTTTGTAAACAGATATAAAGGTTCAAAGCTGGAAAGAGCTAGGGACTTATTTGAGCAGGCTGTTGAGAAGGTTTGTGGCATTTTTAGGAAAAATGTTAGTTCTCCTTGTTTGGAGTTTTAAAGGCTTTGGTATCTCGTGCATTGGAAATTTGTAGATATTGCGTCGACTGTTAGAAACATATTAAGGATTTAATTCTTTCAACAATTCTTGTTTAATGTGGAAAATGTGTTTCAGCTAAATTGGAGTCATTGTTGCATATTGTCCCATCCCAACCATTATTTGTCCTTAAGAGGATGCTGAATTTATAACCACAGTTGCAAGCATTGTAATCCCTGTTGATCTTGTTTTTCTCTAACCTTTTAGCTCTTTATAGTTGCAGTGCCGTTTTTGCTTAACTGGAACATCTGGAACTAACAAGGAGAACTGATGCTTTGATATATGTCCTCTTCAGTTCCAACCTGCCTGATTTTCAAGGCCATGTGCTTTTGTCACTTTGTTTGTGATGTACCCTGCAATTATTATGGGATGCTGCAGGCATTCATAAGAAAAGGGACAAGCCCATATTGTCCAATGGACAAAAATAATAAATAATAAATGTGAATAATTAAAGAATGATTGATAGGCAGTCAAGAAGACTGTCATATATGGTAACATGACTATGCTAAAGGTCACAACCCTGCATTATAATTGTTAATTTTCCTTAACCTAGCACCCGACGATTAATTCCAAATAAATTACTTTATTGACTAAAAGCACAGCTGAGTTTTTAACGAAACATTACAGTGGAAGCATAAATAAGGAAATCATACACAAAGTACACATGTAATTTCTGGGTAAAATACCCCTGGAAAAACCAGTACCTTGTTGATTTTATTGATATAAAATCTGGGCTCTTGTCTTGGGATAATGGCCCACTTGAGGAATAATACAAAGCAGTAAAATAGCCTTGCCTATCACACATGGCTGCTACTCCTTTGCTGCCCCTTGCTCCTTTCCTTGGACCTTGCCCCTGCATACTTGGATGAAAGTCCTTCACCCAATCAACGAGATCTTCTATCTCACTATGTGTGTGTCTCCTCCTCTCACTTAGGCTGCCTTTTATAAGCTTGAGTTTACTCGAAATCCAAAACCCTAGATCTCCAAACTTATCAAAGGCTGAGATTAGATCTCACCTTCTCTTTAGATTTATTGGCTAGGATTTAATTTAATTCACTAATGCCAATACTTAGGCATTTCATTAAATTAAACTCACATTAATTACAAAAGAACATTCACTTTAATAATTACTTTATTAAAGTGAATCTCTTGAGTTCTGAGAGGCATTAAAGACGACTTCCACGACACAAAACCAATGTGGAAGTACTTGTCCGATGCTACAAACATCAACAATAATTAGTAATATAAAGCACATGAAGAAACAAAATGAAAAGATTGTCAAAGCTTCAAGCAATATTCAGAAATTGTAGAAGCATCAATCCATCCTAGGACAACTTTTGTAGGATCATTTGTTGATAAGATTTTTGATTGGAACTTTTTTGATTATGGCTCGAGGAATATCTTCTGAAAGTTGTATCAAATTTCAATTCTTTGGAACATGAACAAAGTGTTGTCTTTGTTTAGAAGAATGTTGATAACAGGTGTGATTCGAAATGGATCCACAACAAAGATTAATGGTTGATGAAAAGCTCAATGCACACAAAGTCAACAAATAATTGAGGGTTGAAGCAAGAAAAGGACAATGCCAACGATAATGAAATTAAAAAAAACGAAAAGAGAGGAGAAAGAAAAAATGAAATAGGAGGAAAAAAACCCGAGGAATGTGAAATGAAAGGACAAGGACACTTGGCCTTCCCATTACCCCAACCTGTTGATTCCTCTAGCTTAGACATGTGTTTCCATAAGGAGTGTCTAACTTGTGGAAATCATCATTTAATGACTCATTGAATGTCTTTTTATAAAGTGAGTTTAATTTAATAAAGTGCCTAAGTTTTGGCACTAGTGACTTAAATTAAACGTGAGCCATTGATCTAACAGGACAGTGAGATTTAATCTCGTCAGTTTAGATTAGGGATTTGGACCAACTCAATGTTATAAAAAGACAATAAAGGAAAGAGTCAAGATACATTGATTATTTTCAGTGAGTGAGTAATTTGGCAAGGAGAAAACAGGTCAACAACAACAACAACAACAACAACAACACACAAATCGAGGGCAGTAGAACAATTGTATGCAAACAGAGGCAATACGTACATGGCCGTACAATAGATATGTACAAACTTGTGGATCCATACAACAGTTGAGCAACAACAGACCGACCGCATGTGTGAGCTGCAAAAATTAATCCCAGCAACAGATCGACTGTATAGCAGATCTGTACAGTTATATGGATCCATACAACAGAGCTGTACAGTCCATAGGGATAGCCTCAGCAGATCAACTGCACATAGATCGAGGCACTATGATTAATTAGGTCTGCAGTGGGTTTGTGGTTTTCCTTCTCAGAGCCATTTTACTAAGTATGGGAGCTCTTGTAAGTTCTGAAATTATATGAATGATGAACTGATTTGAAGAGCAGAAAAATACTGTGTATTTGTGATTTGCTTTTCTAGTTTTCCACTGCATTAAATGGTTAAATAATTCCAGTAGTGTAAATCATATTTGATCTTATTTATCTCGGCACTGGTTTTAAAGAAATTAACATGGTATCAAAGCCATAGCTCTGAGAGAAAAGAAGATCCACAGTTGTTGAGTGTAGATCTATCATATCTGAAGGCCTCAGCATCAGATTCACAATGTGTTTGAGGATTCAAACAATTATGGATAGCAGTCTTAGGTTCAAGGACAGGCTTGATGGGGTTTCAAATTTCTTTCCATGGAAGGCAAGAGTTGTAGAAATTCTAAGGTACTATCAGGCTGCCAAAACAGGTCTGTCCTTGACCTGAAATTTGGCTCTAAGTTTGAACTTCCAACAAATAGTTTAGTAACTTTCTGCTGATAATTTTTGTGGTTCAGAGTTCTTTTGAGGTGCCCTTGCAAGTGTTTTTCATACCAATGATTAGCACATGCAATATACTCAAAACAAATAACACTCCTCTTGATCTTTACGACAAACTAACAAGCTGATCTATACTCTAAGCATGCATGAAATGAACATAGGTATTTTTGGTCAACATGACCCTGGATAAAACCCTCCTGTGGAAAACTAGTTTGGAATGGAAGTATATATAATCAAGATTTTCTGAAGTGAATACAAGAAGTAAGCTAATACAATGGAACCTGATGCAATAGCAACTCCTCACGAGAAGCTTTAGAGTTCCAAGAAGAGAAATGCCCCCAGGCTTAGTGCACCCTCTTCCCTTGTTGCTCAATCCACTGAAGTGATGCGCCCTCTTTCCTCTTTGACCCAATGAAGAATCCCTTCCACACAAATCTGCTCTTGTGTGTCTCCTCCAATATGAGCCAAACAAATCTGAAATAGCACAAGTCCTTCTATTACCTGCTAGTGGTGCACCCTCCTCCACATGTGCGCCCTCCTCCAAGAAATACTGATCACCATAAATAAACAAGGGTCTAAGCTGTCATAGCTCCTCCATGGATGGAGGCGCCCAAGTTCTCCTCTCCCAATGCTGCCATTCTCATCCTCTTGCCCTTCTCCATACTCTCTTGGTGAACATACAAGTGAATAAGCCTCCAAATGACCTATGTGCTCTCTTAAAGGAATCATAAGGAAATCTAAAAAGTGGATGGCTAGGATCATCCCAATCCATCCCTAATCAATGGTTGAGATCTCTAAAAAAGAATCTCAACTCAAAACCCACTTTGGTTTAAGTTTCCATAGTTCACTTATGTCCCTCAATTCACCCACAAAGTGAATTAATAGTCACTTTTCACTCAAGTGACAAATTTCACCCTTTTGACTTAGTAAAATGTCAAAGTGAAATTAGACATAAAGTATAAGGCACAATGGATCAAATATTTCCCTCTTGTGGTTAGAGACCCACAACCACAAGGGGACCACTTTCCAAGGTACCCAAAATTTCAACAAGAGTCACCTTGCTCTTGAAAGAGCAAGACTTGTGGGAGAATGTAGATAAAGTCCTTCCAGCGCTAGTAGATCCTGTAGATCAAGCAACATAGGAGAAGGACATAAAGGCACAAATGGTGATTCTAGATGTTGTCAAAGGTCATTTGATCCTGCATGTAGCAGAAAAGACCAAAGCAAAGGACATGTTTGATGCCCTAGTTGGTCTCTTTCAAAGTGACAACCTGAACCGAAAAATAGTCTCGAAGAACAAGCTTAGAGATTACTCGCTGAATAGATCGACAATGTTACCGGTTACCTTATGAGGATCACATAGAATCCTTGATCAACTTGCAGCTGTTGGAGAGAAAATATTGGATGAAGAGCTAGTTAATGTAGCTCTGAATGGGTTCACCAAGTCACGGAAACCCTTCGTAAAAGGGATTTGTGCATGGGAGAACATCCTAGACTGGCAGAGATTATGGGATGACTGGATTTAGGAGGAGACTCGAGAGGAGTCCAGAGCCAACAAGCAGGGAGGAGGTGAGGAAAACTTGGCCCTAATCACCAAGGCTAAGAAAGGCAAAGGCTTCATCAAGAAAGGTAATCGTCAGGGAGAGGGACAATAGTTTGGACAGAAGAGGGACTTGAGCAAGCTCAAGTGCTACATTTGTCACAAGAACAGTCTCTACCCTTCTCAATGTCCAGAGAAGAAAGGCAAAGGGGAGATGCAACAAGTAACAACCACAATAGAGACTCAGTTGAGTGAACTTGCAACAAAGTTCAAGAGTGATTTCTCTCTAGTCTCCTACCTTTCGACCAACACTATTGCTAGGAGTGCTTAGTACTTGGACAGTGGTTCCTCTCACCACATGACGGAAGCTCGAGAGCTATTCAACGGATTATCAGAGGAAGACTCAGAGATCCACGTAGAGCTTGGCGATGATGCCAAGTATGCAATGAGGGGTCAAGGGACAGTGCAGTTCCAACTTGAGTTAGGAGGATCCTTTGATGCTCAGAAGGTACTCTACGTACCTGCTATGAAGAAGAACCTTTTGTCCATCTTAGTCATGGAGGACAAAGGTTATGCAGTTGATAAAACATAAACAAGAATAACAACATGGCGGAAAAGGCTTACTAGCCAACACATTATTATTCACTCCAATGTTACATATTTATAGTACAATGGGTGATACCACCTCATAGAGAGATTTTCTCTAGATCCTAAAATCATGCACGATGACTAGGCTAGGCAATCATAACTAACTCATTAGTCATCACTTGAGGATATATTACTAATATCATAAATGAATAATACAAATATAGGTGACAATTTAGACTTAGTGATTGGTAAAGGTAAGCCATAGGCTAACAATCCCCCCCTCAATCACAAGTTCGATCAATAATACCAACAATAAAGCATAAACTGGTATCAATTCCAAGTCTTCATACTGAAACTCCTGAGTTGAGCCTCAATGAAGAACTGCCTGAAAAACCGCCAATCTGGATGTTGAACATGTTCATTTGAAATGAACTGGAAGAGAGCTGAGACATGGAAGTGAACAACTGCAATATCTGAGCATTCCCCGATTGCTTGACAATTTGATCATTTTGCCAAGTATTTTAGCTAGAAGAATCTGATGTCTTCTGCTAATTGGTGAACATGTATCACCACTCTACTATCAGTGCATCACTGAAGTGCTCTCTGAATCTGTGGTTTGGGATGACCACTAACCAATTGATACCATGTATCTGATGGTTTTTGGATAACCACTAACCAATCTTGACACTTTTAGGTGTCCAACAACATCCCAATGTATAATGTGTATGATTCAATTGCAAGTCATTGAACCATAATCCTGTCAAAGCCTGCCATCTCTGGAAAATCTCACAATGTAATCATGTGAGCCAGGATACATGCAAATTGTTTACTTAATGTAAACTCCAATCTGATGAGAGCGAACCAAGAGAAGTGAATCAACTTCTAGTCTGACACATCCCTGAAAATGCCTGACAACTCAATTGAATGCCAAGCTGCAATGCAGAAGGATCCTCTTGTCCTCTGCTAGGTCGAATGACCATCTAAGTGAACCAAATGTTCACATCATTGCTCTCAAAATCAAAATCTATATGATTCAACTTAAACTGATTGAACCATAATTCTACCAAAGTCTGTCATCTACAGACCGCAGTTGCCCATTTGGCAAATTTCATGCCCATCTGGCATACTTGATGTTTGTTGTTGTCGAAACTTTTTGTCTGACAACAATCTTCAATTTCATCATCAATTCCCCCCTTTGTCAGCTAAAAGGAGAGACCACAAGTGGTTTCATGAACCATCATCACTAGGATTTTAAACTCCCCCCCTTAAGGTGCATGAGAGTTACATCATTGTACTCCCCCCTTCTAGGCTCAAGAGAGTACCATACTTGTTTCATTTTGAGTACAACACAAAGTGGGCATGTGGAAAAAACCACATGTTATCTCATCCCGTGAGGGCCATGCTCGAAAACTACGCCATAAGGGGACCACTTATGTGAGGTACAAAAATGTTATGTGATACAAGATTGGTCTTTACTTGAGATTGAATTCTTCGGTAAGACTTATATAGTCGCTTGGTTGTTGATGACCATTGCCAAGGATCAATCCACTCATAGTGAATTTTCAATCTTGTAGGTTTCTTCAGTGTTGAACATCTGTGTGAAGAATGGTTATGCTTGCCACAATGATGGCAAGGATGGAGATCAAAACACTGATTCTCTTTGTGACCAACTCGATTACAATGTTGGCACTTATCATTCTGATGTTGAACTTGAACAGGTGAAGTTGAAGCTTCTTGAAGGAATCCAGCACTTTGGAACTTGATTGGTCTGGAATAATCAGGAATATGAAAGGTAACTTCCTTGTCATATCCAAGTCCTATTCTATTCTTGTTGTAGATGATTTCTTCCCAAGGTCTGATGATGGGCTTGGAAAGAGTATTCTGAACCTGTTGCTTTGAAATCCGTGGAAGTGGATTTACTGCATGTTGATGCATCATTGAAAGGTTTTCTTCACTGAAGTCAAAAGAAAACTCTTGAAATGTAGGTTCATGAATAGATTCAACTTCGTCTGAAACTGATTCTGAAGTCGTATCACTGTGTTGTTCCTTCATTGGTTGTTGATTAAAAACATCATCATCATCATCATCATCTTTATCATCATCATCATTATCATCATAGAGGGTTGTTCTGAACAAAAACTAGTCCGGAACAATTCACTAGTTGTTGATTTTTGAGATCTATCTACTCATCATTCAATAGCTGGGATAGAGATTGAAGAAGTTTAACTTTAGCTTGCATCACTTGTAAACAAGTTAGCACTGATTGAACAGTTGCTTTGTTCAATATCATTGTGTTGTCTTTAGTAGTGTTTATTAGAGTGCTCAGTTACTCTAATAATTCGAGACTTCGAGCCATTTCAAAAAACACTAAATGAAGTCTCCTTGTGCAGGTAGATCCTGATTACAGAAGAAGGCTCGACAGAAAAAGGCTTATCTGCAACTCGCTCGCTTTCTATTCACGCTCACTTGAACTTGCCTCGCTTGAACTTGCTTCCAAGAAGTTGAGGATGTCGGTTACCACCGAAAATGCATTCCAAAGTATTACAATGATTTGAGTTTCAAGTACTCATCCTTGTCAATTATGACTCAAAATGACTCTAGGGTGTCGGGCTCAACCGAGAATGCACCCAATTACAAATTCAACTTCACTTGATTTAAAAAGATAAGTAAACTTACAAAAGGACTATTTGTAAGCTACGAGTTATCATTGATTTAGAAATTGAATGGATCTTCGAATTTGATGATGCTTTGATTCCAAGTCATGTTGAATTCTTCTTTGAATGCGTGCTTGATTTGTCTAATGTTGATATGATTTCCAATTTGATATCTTCATTGTTGCTTGATTACTTGTGCTTTAATGTATGTGCTTCACCGACATTAATTGTGTGCTTATTTCATTAACCTTCTTTGTACTCCATGTATGTGGGATAACGTCAAAACTAGACGTAAACTAGTTCATAAGACAACCGTTAAAAAAAAAAACACCAGCACACACTACACAAGGTGTACCTAAGATTCCCTTATTCAATTTCGGGCGGATCTTGGACACAAAGAAAAAGAATTCAATTTTATTATGAGTATCGATCTTACAATAACCATGCTCAAATACATTTTGAAGCTATCTTGATCTTCAACAACAATATAAAATTTCAATGACTCATCAGGATAAAGCTTCCCTCTTAAACTATGAATCTTCAAATACATGAATAACCCCCTTCACATGAATTCTCTTATCACTTTCATGACTTAAATATCCTTATCACTCCAATCCACTTCATAAAGTAATATTTTTATCATAATACTTTATACTCCAGGTTTTAAAACCTTAAACCTTCACATCCATCCATAAACTTTTTGTAACTCTATGTTTTTCACTTTTAAAAGTGAAAAAGGAATTTTCTAGATTAGTGTAGAGATTTTTTTTTTTATATGCCTATCATCTCTAATTTTATATGAATGAGAATGAAATACTTATGAGTTTTTAAAACAAACCACTTCAACTCACATTTGACAAATCCAATGAACTATCAACGTATTTCAAGCGGATTTTGATTTTGAGCAAATCCGTGGAGCAGATCTTGTGGGAGCTGTTTAGAAAATAATAAAATATACCATCATTTTTATCTTTGAACCTCCCGTGCTGAATTGAGAGATGGACAGATGGGGCGCTAAGCAGATTTGATGTGTACGCAAGTCCCTTTATTTCTGTGTAAACTAGAGGTGAATTTCTATGATAAAAGGATGAGCACAATTGTCATATTTAATTTCCATCTAATAAAAACGAGAACTTCAACAAAACACTGCCCGACTAAAAGAGTCTCGCCTTAATCTCCACGTGCAACAATTTATTCAGAACCTCGAAACTCGTTGTATCGGTGGAAAATGATGCGTTGTTGTTTAGATTGTCTTTTAACCCTGGAACTTCTCCTCTCATGGCCTGGGACTTCATGATCGAACAATAATTTGCGAGAGGTAGCTGGCACTGCAAACCAACGTCCAATAATTGATGGTGGCGTGTAGAAGGATCATCATGGCAATCTTCAAGTCGTTTGTCTTTATTTTTTATTTTTTATTGCAAACCTTTTCTCCAGGTAGGATTTGTTTTGAGGAAGCGCGCATGCAATGTTTCTGTGGACCTCTATCCACAGATATAATGAGTGCAGCCACGATTTGGAAAATCGATTTTGGAGCATGCTAATATATTGGGAGGCAAATCTAAGTCATCTCACACATGCGATCAATACAACCATGATTTGCTGCTTCTATAATCTCAATCTGATAATTTCAAGGAGGCCAGAAAGATCATGGAAGTAATTGTCGAAAACCCTGATGCAGGCATTCTCTTTCTTGTACTCACGGTCTCTAATGGATTCAATCACTGCAAATCAGTTGGAGAGGTCGATTTCTTTGGTTAGATCTCTGAATAGCTCATTTGAATTGAGGTTTCTTTGACCAGAATGGAGTGATCTTCATGCAGTATCTAGATCTGAAGTCACAACTACCAGATCTCTCTCGTCTCTAGATCTCATAACACGTGGATTGGGCTAGAGCACTTTGCACCTCAAAACCAACAATTAAAGAATCAATGTGCCAGCACCAATAGACATGTGGTTTCGTTAGATGCTAAGAAGTCCTGCATTTTCCTCCAACTTCACCAAAAAAAGGGGTTTTCAAAATAAAAGTAACTGGAACATAATCAGAGAGAATATACGTTCGATGAAGATAATCGAAATTACGGTAACATAACCATCGTAATAAAATAAATTCATCAATTTGTGTTGATGGAGTTAATGAAAAAAGAATAAACTGCACTAATTTTACTGCCTGGGAGAAACATAGTTAAAGATCAATAAAAGCATTGAATTTACATTATTTTGACGATCTAGGCGGAGGTCGACCATTTAAAATTAAATTACAGTAAATTAGCTTCTGCAAAATGAATTAAAGTAACTTCGAACAAGTTTTTGAGTACCTCCAGGAGTCATGAGCAAAATTCAATGGACCATGAAATTTGCATGAATTAATCAAATTCGCTTGGACTTTATCCTGTTTGAAACCGACACGCAATTTATCTCGCAATTCAATCGACCGAAATGACCCTAATACTCATGAAAACCCATGCAGCCGCAGGAGTGAATTTGTAAATTGTTCAAACCCTTGGACATGCGCCCTTAGCCAGCTTGACCTTTACGATCATATTAGTGCAAGGAAGGTCGCCAGTTAAATCTTATCCATGTGTCCCAGATTTCCACGACCAGAAGTCTAGAATTATGAAATCCCCACAACCTATGCCCGATTCTTCACAGCTAAACCCAAACTGCTTGTGGCAAATCGTTGGCCGCATCTACTCAATCTGCTTCATATCGCATTTGAAATCGTGCTTCTCTCGTCATCAATGGCCACAAAAAGCTTTTGATCTCATGATCTACTCATTACAATTGTATAACTCCTTAGTCATGGATTTCTCCTCACCAAAGCTCTTTCAACATGGCTTTGATATTATCACCATGGCTCTGATGCTAATTGATAAAACATAAACAAGAATAACAACATGGCGGAAAAGGCTTACTAGCCAACACATTATTGTTCACTCCAATGTTACATATTTATAGTACAATGGGTGATGCCACCTCATAGAGAGATTTTCTCTAGATCCTAAAATCATGCACGATGACTAGGCTAGGCAATCATAACTAACTCATTAGTCATCACTTGAGGATATATTACTAATATGCTAAATGAATAATACAAATATAGGTGACAATTTAGACTTAGTGATTGGTAAAGGTAAGCCATAGGCTAACAACAATTACCTTTCAAAGGGGGCCGATGTTCATTTGCCCAGAGGGAGCCAATCCCGACATTACCGTGAGGATTGGAGTAAGGTAAGGGAACTTGTATAGGCTTTAGGGAAAGCTTGTTCAGGCATTGATGCACAATAGTGAGAGCTTGTGCGATTTGTGGCACAGGAGGATGGGACATCTACATCACAGAGCACTACCTGTACCGAGGAAGATGGTAACCAGACTTCTAGACTCCAATTTGGAGTAGCAAGGGGTGTGCAGAGGTTGTGCTCTTGGAAAAAATGTCAAGGCTTCATTTCCTAGGAATGAGACTCGATCCAAAGGGATTTTGGATTTGATATATTCTGATGTTTGCGGGCCTATGTCAGTGGCTTTAGTGAAGGGTGCATCTTATTATGCAACCTTCATTGATGATTTCTCCAGGAAGACCTGGATCTACTTCATGAGAACCAAGTTGAGGTTTTCAGTCGGTTCAAAGAGTTCAAAGCTTAGGTGGAGATCTTGACAGGGAAGAAGATCAAGGTGCCGAGAACAGACAATGAAGGTGAGTATACCTCCAACGAGTTCAGATATTTCTGCAAGGAGGTAGGGATCAAGAGGGAGAAGACAATGGCCTACAACCCACAACAAAATGGAGTTATAGAGAGGAAGAACCGGTCTATTACCAGTGCAGTAAAGGCCATGATCCATGATCAGAGTTTGCCCATGTTTCTATGGGATGAAGCATGTAACAAAGTCGTGTGTTTGTAGAACAAGATCCCTCATAGGATACTGAAAGACAAGACCCTAGAGGAAGCATTCACAGGTGTGAGACCTAAGATAGGACATCTCAGGATTTTTGGTTGTCTAGTCTACATCCAAATTCTGGTGGAGAAGAGGACAAAGTTGGAGCCCTCAGGTCAGAAGAGCATCCTAGTTGGATACAACGAGGATTAAAAGGCTTATAGAGTCTTTCTGCTAGATCAACGAAAGACAATGATGAGCTGAGATGTCAAGTTCGAGGAGAACTTGGCATTAAGGAAATCTCTAGAGATTCCTACAATTGCAGAGGATACACAACAAGTGGATCTTAAGGATGAACAAAGCTTTGATATTTTAAACAAGGAAATAACGCATGACCCTAAAAACCTGATTGACAAGGACAACACAGACTCCCATGATTGCTTACCGTTATGGAGATAGGGTAATTCTGCACTGATTTGACATTGACAGTTGGGTCGCTGCGAAATGCTAGGAGGTTTTGCAGCGAAATTTAAACTGATAGGTTGCAAGTCCGTTGAAGGTACGATTTGGATTAGAAAGCCAAAGTAACCTTTTGTACATGTGATATCATGCTCTCATGACTCTTTAAAGACATAATGTAACAACTTAAGACTCACCCTTTTCAAATGATGACAAAGGATTGTGGGATAGCAATGTGACAAAACTGACTTGACCTTGAACAAGACTAACCACTCACCTATGACTTGAGATGATGTTCTAATTCCCTTAGACATGACTCAATCAAACCCCAAACTTGACTCATAAATGAGTGAACCCAAGAAAAGTCATCATGGAACGGTAACCCTAGGACTTTGACACATGATTTTTAAGAGACTAGGACATGACCACAAGACTCAACAATAAACAAAACAAGATGTTTTGACTTTGTACATTTATGCATACTAACATGGGCTCCAATGGGGATGCTATCCTCCCTACGAGGTAGCAAAGAACCAACAGACCAATGCCTTATCCATTGGGCTTATTCTGAGACTGAAAACTACAGAAAAACTCATACAAACTTGAACTGTTCAAACTTATTTATATACAAGCTGAATTGAAATCATACTGATAGTCACCCTTCTGAATCTTAGGGCCTACACCTCGGGCTTGAAATTCTTCAGTGTCATCCACACCTGGAAATTTTGACAATAAAACGAATATTTACAATGAAATGAATGGATCGAGTTGCTTTCAAGTTAGATAATGTTTTAGGAACCTCCCATTGACTGGACCTCCAACAAGAAGTTCTCCATCCAACTCCTCTCCATCCAACTCCTCTAAAATATAAGCATTATTTCCATGATAAGCAACAATCTTATAGGGTCCCTTCCAGAGATGATCGAACTTCCCATGTTTTCCTTTTTCCTCATTTCGAGCATCCCACTTCAGCTCTAAATCATTAATCTAGAAAGCAACAACTTTAGTTCTCTTATCAAAGACTTTCTTCTTCTTTTCTTGAAACAACCGAGTATTAGTATACACATCTTCTCTCATCTGTTGAACATGGATAAGCTGGTTGATCCTCCTTTGAATGTCACTAGGTTCTGCTTCTTGTTCCTGCAACAACTTCATCACTGGCAGTCCCAAAGAACTAGGAAAAACCACTTCTGTACCATATACCAACTGGAATGGTGAAGTTCCAATTGACTTTTTAACGCTGATTTTGTTTGCCCACAATGCAAATATCAACTTTTTATGCCAAGCTTTTTTGTTCTCCTGCAGTAAATTTTTGATGATTTTTATTAGACTCTTATTTGACAACTCAACCAATCCATTACCTTGAGGGTAATAAGCTATAGAATGACTGAGCATTATGTTATAGTTTTCACAGAATTTGATCATTCTCTTCGATTTAAAAGCTGTTGCATTGTCAGTCATGATTCTCCTAGGACAACCAAACCTGGAAAAAATGCTATTTTCTAAAAATTGAATTATCATAGCATCAATTGCTTGTCTAGTTAGTACAACCTCAATCTATTTGGTAAAATAGTTTGTAGCAGTCAATATCCACTTATGCTGACCTGAAGATGTCAGATGAATCTCACCAATGAAGTCAAGGCCCCACTGCTGGAAGGGTGCTTCCACTGAAATAGGCTTCAAAGACAATGGCAATAACTTCCTCTTTCCTTCAAAAATTTGACATTCATGACAATCTGTCACTCCTTTATACACATCTGAAAAGATTGTTGGTCAATAGAAGCCTACCCTAAGAATCTTGTTCACAGTAGTCTTCCAGTAGTGATGTCCTCGACAATCACCCTTATGAAATTCTTTCATAGTCTGTTTTGCTTCATCTTCCAGTAGACAATTTAATAAAACTCCATCTGGATCCTTCCAATACAAAAAACCATCTATGATACAAAATTTTGTTGCTTTCAATTTCAAAAATTTGGTCTTAGTCTTGCTCAACTCTGGTGGGGCTTGTAAATTTTGCAAAATATAAATTATATCAGTATACCATGGAGATGAAAGGAACTTTTGAGATACCTGAAGTGCTGGTTTTGCATCTATGTTTTCTGAAAGGTCTGTAGTGAAATTGATTCCTAGGAGATCAAAATTCGACTGAGACATCAATTTTGCCAGTCCTTGACCTTTGACCAACTTTGTTGGCTTTATCTCTAGATCATACTCCAACAAAACTGCAATCCATTTCCCTCTTCGACCTTCAGGATCTGGATGAGTCAAAATGTCTTTGACTACACTATTAGGAACAAAAGCAATAACATGGAATGCAAGATATAAACCTTGAACTCCTTCATTGCCTTCACTAGTGCATATGCTTGCTTTTCCATGATGTTATAGTTCAATGTTGAATCCCTCAATGCTCTGCTATAAAAGGCAATAGGTTATTCCAAATTCTGATCATTTTTCTGCAGCAACACTCCTGCAATAGTATGCTCTGAAGCAAAAGAGAATACCATGAAATCCTTTGAAAAGTCTGGACTAACTAACACTGGTGCTTCAGTGAGTGCTCTCTGTTAGAATAATAGGTGTGCTCGTTTCATCATAGACAATATAGAAATATTGTCACCCAACCATAGGTACAAAGGCCACCCTCGAGCACCTTAACCTTGACATACAAAATAATTTCGGAAGCAAACCCTGAACCAATAGCCAATCAAGGTAGCGTACCTCTCTCCAAGGCTAGCGTACCAAGCAAAGATAACCAAAGACCAAGCAGAAAGTCCAAACCATAACCAAAGCCCAAGTTATCATTGTTGCAGCTGCAACTCTCCTCCAGTCATGTGCATTACTTGTCCTTATGCAGTTGTGAGAATGAGTGTGTCAAATGAGCTCTAGTGCCCTCTTATTTATAGTCCTCCAAGTGACCTAACTGGGCCAACTTCTACTTTTGGAGGATATAAATTATTATCTTGAGCTGACTTGTCTTCTAAGGTTATTTCCTAACCTTCTAGGGTTTTTCTTGCTTCCTTGAATATTCTAGTCTCGTCAAAGGTTACACGTAGAGGTTAATACCTCCCGCAACTACCATAATATCGACACTCCCTTCTAGCTAGGGAGGTATTAAAGGCAATGGTCTTGAGCACAAGCAGACTGTTATCCCCGATATCTAGGGATAACTAGGAGATCATGTCTCGAGGCCCACATGGTCCTAGACATGATGTACCGAGAGCGAGATTGACTTGAGCATGGCCCTGGAGGGCCCATCTTTCTTCTTCTCAGCCAGACTTGTCCTGTCAGCAGTAGCAGCTTCCATCACTACCGGCCTGGGCTTGCATCAGAGAGGACTTTTGCTCCATGAGGTAATTGGTCCGAGGTATCATGGTAT
>SNQJ01S0003861.1:98001-115714 GCA_010110895.2 Picea sitchensis
CCCCCCATCGAGGTGACAGTGGGTGGGGAAGCTCCTGTTACGCCAGTTTGAAGCCTTGACTCAAGCTACCTAAACCCTCCCTACAAACTGTGCGATAACACAGACCATTCATTCGGTAGTATCATCATAGCCAGACATGCTATCTCATGATCAGATCACGAGCACCATCATCACTATCCAACTAGATAGTCTCCATGGCAATCAGAACAATGCCATCCAATATAACACAACTTTGTCTATTTATAGTAGTATACAACTATTATCCAGTGGTACACAACCACTCCTAGTGGCACACTACTACTAACCAGCAACACACAGTCACTACTAGTGGATTATATCCACCACAATAACATACAACTACTATCTCGAGATATATAGTCTCTTCAACAATCATATCATCTGATATCAACTTGCACAAACAATATCATGATTCATGATACAAACTGAGTCATCTGGGCCATTCTTCCACTCACATCTGTGAGATCTGGAAGAGCATCTGCCCTCGAAAAGTTAAACATCAGCCATGAGCTGTCTGGACTATTCTTCTCAAGCATAGAAGAATAACTGTCTCTGATTTTTGAACCTGGACCATTCACCTAACTGGGCCATTCTTCTGGCATTAATCACAGTGCAACCTGGAGAGAATGAGTCTTCCCTAGGGAATGGCTGTCTGGACCATTTCCTACGGAAATGACTGTCCTGCACCAACCTCCTATAACGGACCATTCTTCGAAACTAATCACAACTGTGAACTTCGAAAGAATGATTGCGCGGAGAGGCGGACCATTCTGCTTGACCACTACTCAGAGTGACTACCAAGAAGAATGACTGTCCTAGACCATTCCCCCACACTGGCCACAAGGGGAATTGCCGTCTATAGTACATCAACAATCTATTGCACCATTTTCATTACGAAAATCATTGTTCGCTCTGGACCATTTTCCGAACTGGAAAGTGACTGCCCAACCTGGACCATTTTTCGAACTGGAAAATGATTGCCCATATATCAATAACATATCAGTGCTCCCTCCCAACCTGGGAGTAATCACTTCCCTTTCCAATAAGGAAGTCATCTCCACGAGTCCCTTCTTGTCCCTTAAGTATGCAAACTTTTCATCTTGGACAAAGAATTTACCAAAAATATTTGCTATCTACTCATCTGTGGAGATATACTGGAGAATGACTTCTCTCCTCTGGACTTTATCACGAAGAAAATAATACTTGATCTCATTGTGCTTCGACCTGTCATGGAACATCGGGTTCTCTGAAAGCTTCACACAACTCTGATTATCTCAATATATCACGGTTGAATTCAACACCTGTCAAAAAGTCCAGAAACCGGCTTACGGAGCTACACTGCTTCCGTACAAGCATCACAAGCTGCAATATACTTTGCTTTTGCAGTGCTGAGTGCAATAGACTTCTGTTTCCTGCTAGCCCATGATATCGTGACAAAGCTCAAACTGAAACATATCCAAGAAGTACTTCTTCTATTATCTGCACTCCCTGCCCAATCTGAATTGATAAATCTATGCAGTTGTATATCATAACTCAAACGTCCTATGAAGACATTCAAGGCATGCTTTGCAATTATTCAATTCTCATGGCTAGGTTCCACCTGGAACTTATTTTCATAGCAAAGAAAATATCCGGCTGAGTATTCTCCAAATACATCAACTAGCCATTCAATTGCTAGTACAGGGACGAGTCTTCTGGATCAGAGTCTCTCAACTTCTGTCATCATGAGAGTTTGCTATGGATTTGCAATCCATCATCCCAGACTACCGAATAACCATTCTGATGCACTTCCTCCGTCATAGGAAGTTTTCACCATGCTTCTGTTGTATATGAGATGCTCTGCATCAAGTTGCTTGAATCCATACAAGGTCTTCTTCCATCTACATACATGGGTCTCTTTCTGGTATACCTCAAAACCTTGAGGCTGCTCTACATAAGCTTCTTCCTCAATTGCTCTATTGGGAAGAGTAGTCTTTTACATCCAACTGATGTAAACTTCAATCCATGGATACTGCAACAGATATAATGGCTCAGATAGAGGTATATCTGGGAACAAGCTGTCATCATAGTCTTCTCCCTCCTTTTGGGAGAATCCTCTAGTTCCGAATCTCGCCCTGTATCTATCAATGGTTCCCTTTATAAGTCTTTTTCACAATTTCTCACATACATTGTTCTTCATCACATCTTCCTTCCATTCCTACTGCTAGATTGCTTCTAGTGGGTTCAAACCATGCTGCTAGTCTTATGATTCTTGGTATGGTAATGGTTCAATTGATTGTTCTGGGTTTTCTTTCTTTCTTGGAATCTTCATGTTCTTCCTCATGTTCCTCTTCAACTTTGGGGTCCATAGAGTTTTCTATAGATTCCATGCGATCCATAGAGTCTTCTATAGATTCCATGCCCTTCCTTCTCGAAGATTCCAACTTCTTCCTTTCGTCATAGGAATGTAGATGGACAACCAAGGATACTCAAAGCTTCTTTTCGAAGAAGACTTCTTCTAGAGTCAAACTGAACACGTGTTGCTTATCATGACTGCTACTTCCAATGAAGTTCATGGACAAATACTTCATAATTTTCACGGATTCTTCAATGGATGATATTATTGTGGATTAGTTCCCTCCTAATCCTGACTTCATGCCTACATGAGTGTTGACCACATATTTCAACTAGGGGATCAACTCCATGTGCCATGATGATATGTACCTGATGGTGCTACTAGTTTGAAGACTTCCTGGTTCTACAAGACATTTTGGGCTTTCAACACGTGTTTTTGTAATTGGAATTTCCGCTCTCTTGCGTGGGATTATAATGTAATGGGTCTGCATGGATCATAGTTTAGGTCGGTTGCCTAGGACTTCATCATTAGAGGAGTTCTTTTCATCGAGTGTTTTTTTTTCCTCAGGCTATTAATTTGGCCTAACCAGCCTTATTAATTTCCCTTGAGTTTTTCACTCCCACAATAATCCTCCAAAGTGGTGAAAGACGTTCTAATGGTCGAGCCCTATGGTAGCTAGTGTCTAAGAATATTGTAAATGGCCATGCTAGACATCTCCTAGAGTCTTGCGGAATTCCATCGAGTCTAAGGTATTTTTTTTAATTTTTTAAAATTACCCATTTAATGGTAATTTTAATTAATTTTTGATAAAAATTGTAAAAACTAGGTCCTTGGGATTTTGATAGGGGCATTCGTGCTCAAAAGAAATGGAATGAGACCCCCTACACCCTTGGATCAAGTTTCAGCTCAATTGGACAAGTTTTGCTAGGTGTTTGTCCATGAGGAGTTTCAGTCAGTCTAAGACAACAATTTAATTGCTGGAATTGACAAAGTCAAAATTGTCAAATTTTTGTAATATGAACAAATTAATTGGGGAAAGAGTGGGAGAACTTACCCAAACCTATTCCTAAGCTATCCTAACCCTTTCCCAACTTTTACTTCACCCCCTCACCTAGCCATTAATGCAAAACGTCCTTTTCCCATGAGGAGTTGCGCCTCCCTACTAGAAGAATCTCTAGAAAATCAAAAAGTAATGAAGTGAGGCCTCTTCTCTCCCTTGGTGTGACTACCTAGTCCCTCCAACTCATCATTTGACTTTTCAAACCCTTGCCAACTCATTCCAACTCAATACCAAAACCCTAAGTGACTAAAACCCTAGGAAGTGCGCCCCCCTTCTTGAGATGCTCAATAATGCTATGAGATTGACACTTGGAGAGCATCCAAGAGGGGTAACTCTTGGCTCCCAAGTATAAATAAGAGCCTCCCCTCCCTCATTTAACATGATCTATTCTCTTGCAAGGTTACTCTACCCAAATTCCTTTTCTCTTCTCTTTTCTCTCCCACTCTTCTCTCTCATTCTTCTTGCTCTCTCTTTCTTTTCTCAAGCTTGGGCAAGTATTTGTCCTAGCTTGCCTTCTAATAAAAAAATATTTGGAGGAAATATTGGCATTGGGAGTCTTCTTGGTGTCTTGGATCTACATTGGAGGTAACTTGTATTTGGTTTTGTTGAGTTTTGCTTATAGATTTAGTGTAGGGTGTCCAAGCAAAGTATTTTGCTTGGATAGATCTATTGTAGTATTGCCATAGATTTTATGTGTAGTAGCTTCCTTGTTTTAACAAAGTATTTTGTTAATATCGTTAGATGATGGATCTACTCACCCCCTTTGCTTATCTTGTAGCTTAGTCTCTCATATTTGTAGGTTATTAAGGGTTTAGAAAGAAATATTTCAGATCTGGAAATTATCCGTTCACCCATTTATTTTCCTCTTAAAAATTTCTGTTCTTATCTATCTATTTCCTCTAACACTTTGGGTACATTTTATGCTCTTGAATAACTCTCTTTCAACACATTATTTGCTGTCCTAAATGTTAAAAATTTCTGGTTTTTACTAACAATTGTTTTTTGAAGAATTTTGGTGTTTTTGTAGCATTTCCAACAAGCATTAGCTTGTTGATTTTCTGCAAGTTTTCACCAAAAATAAGGAGGAACAACCCATTTGGGGCTGTCTAAAGTCAAGCAAACCCAAGTTGGGATAGAAAATATCCACTCCTCTTTCTCTCTCTAATTTTCATTGTAATCAAGCCCAAGGGAGTCCCAAGGGCTTGCTCTTCTCAAACAAATTTAATTTTCTGCGTTTTAAATTGATTGTTTTCCTACACCTAGGAAAGAGTTTGGCAAAGCCAACCATCCTATATCGTAAGGCTAGGAATTTAGTTTTATTTTCAGCATTGCTTTTCATTTCTAGTTTGCCCCACTTGTCCTTAAGACAAGGTTGTGTGACTAGGATTAGTTTCCTTTCAAGTTCTTTATTCTTTATTGTTTACCTACACCTAGGAAGGAGTTTGACCAAGCCAACCATCCTATATCGTAAGGCTAGGAATTTAGTTCTGGTTTATTGTTTCTAATGCTTGTGTATAGTTTATCTTTAGATCTTAGAAGCTCTTTTCATTTCATTGCTTAAGCCGTGGAGGCTTAGTAACTTACTTGTGTTTTTCAAGCATTTCCTTTATTTCCAAGTACTTACTTTTCTTTCAAGTTCAATCACTTAATCTCTTTCAAGCTTAAGCATCTTATTTCACTTTACTTGCAAACACTTAACCCAATTTAACTTAACTAATTCTTTAAGGCTCAATTTACCCTAGATCCATAGGATTTCAATCTATCTAGTTAATTAGAACACCTTTTACTGTCTCAACTTTGCCACCAAAAAAGAAACCTAAGGAAGAAGCAAGGGGTGCTAGATCAGGGATGGTTTCACGACACTAGGTGTCCCCCTTGTGGAGTACTTTTGTTCCCGAATTGACCTGTGGAGCTAGGGTGCGGCCTTGTTTGCCTCACTTCTTGAGCACCCAACAGTCTTTTTGGTATAAGCGGAGAGAGTTCTAGGGAAGTCACATAGTTTTAGGATTCACACTTTAACTTAATCAACTTAAGCAATCCTAAAACTTAATCCACCTCAACTTGGTATAATTTCTTAATCTTTTGATGGTTTATGCTCTTTAATCTTGCAAGCATTTCACTTAAGTTACTTTACATGCAATTTTATTTGAGCACTTGTGGATAATTAACTAGTAATTGCGCATCTCTTGCCCATGGAGGCTTTTACTTGCTTTATCTTTCACCCCTTGAAGTTGCGCATCTTGTGGAGGCACTTCTTGTTTGGGTTTGTAGTTGTGTTGATGCCATTGAAGACAACCCCTTGAAGTTGCGCATCTTGTGGAGGCACTTCATTGTTTGGGTTGTTGGCTTGTTGTGTTGTRGTGATTWTCTCTTGARTAYTMTTTCCTTTCCCTGCACAAATCAAKTCRAGYTAGTGTTTKYTTTCCTTTCTTRTTMAYAGTTGTATATTGTTGTATCTTTAGTATTCTTTATATTCTTTTGTATAGATAGTTGTATCATTTATTTATTCAATTGTTGTGTAAAGTAATTCTTTTGTATCTAATTGTAATCCTTTGTAAAGTTTAATCTCCCTTAAACTTAGTTGACCCCTTGCCCAATCTTAGGCACTAGTCTTAGTTGACTTAGGAAAATAGCTTGCCTTTGCATTGAAATCTTGCATTTGCATTGTTGACTCTTATATAGGCTACATCATACTAGACCTTTAACCAATTAAAATTAACTCCTAGACATAATCTTTTAACTCACATAGTAACTAGGGTCTACCCTCCTTGGCTTCCCTAGGAGTAAGCCTAGACAGAAGAAGTTCAAGTCGAGGTGGCAATGGGCTTGAACTTAGACATTGTGTCTCCGAGGATGCACTAAGTGGACTGAGACTTAGTCCACGTTTGCAAGTGTGTATAAGGACGACAACAATGAGCAATATGCATGCTCTTCTTTAGGAATTCTGCAATCAGCTCCCTCCATCTGAGAGAGTCCATGCTTCTGTCTGCATCCTTCTTGCTTTCTGTAAAGTGTCACAAGTCTATTCTAGTTTCCTCTTGATTACTAACTTATTTTCTGGTTTGATTCCTTCTGGATCTCTTCAAGTTTGGTTATGATTGCAACAATTGTTACTTATATACTATTTTAATAGCTTCCACAGTGATTGTCACCAAAAGTTGTTAACATACTTCATCCTTTTCAAATACATTACTAGTAGTCATCGTAATGGCATTCCTTATCTTGTTCTTCTTCCATGTTGTTTTCATTGACATTGATCATCTTATCTTTCAAGAAATAGATACACATGATATGTATAGGAACTATGTAAATATGGTATGTACAAGGACTATGTTACAGAAGAATATTATTACCTTGACTAGAAGAAAAAGTCAGCTTCATCCTGCTTGACTTTCTTTGAGGGTTCCTTTTCTTTGGCAACTGTTGCTTCGTGTGTTTCCTTCCTTTTCTTTATCTGGTTTCTTCCTTGAGCCAAACTTCTTCTTATTCTTGAATTTCTTGAACTTTGCTGTGTAGGTTTGATCATCATCTTTCTTTTGGAATTTCTCTTTTGCGCTAATCCTTGATTCTTCTTGTGCACAACAAGTCCAAAATTCTTCAAAAGTGGGATACTCTGTTCTTGTGTTCATGCTTGCGGCAAATGCATCCCATGTCTTGGGAAGACCATTAAGTACGATATTTACTAGTTCCTTTTCTAAAATGATTTCCTCAATAGCTTGTAGTTGATCTTTTAACTGGGAGATTCTTACAAAGTATGATGTTATGGTATGATCATCATTCATCTTCAGGTCACGAAGCTCATTCTTCAGACTCATTACTTGTCCAATTTTTCTGACTGAGAAGAGGTTAGTTAGAGCATTGTACATCTTCTTGGATGAGTCAAGATGAGAAATGTAGGGTATCAAATGGTCCTGTTGACCGCCTCTCCAACACAGGTGGTCAATTCATGTGCCATGAAGAGATGCATCATTAGTTGCCATGTTGTCGAAGACTTTTGGTCCTACAAGGCAGTGTTTGGCCCCAACACTTTATTTTGTAATTGGAATTTCCGCACCCCTGCGTGGGTTAATAATGTAATAGGTCTGCATGAGTCATGTCTAGGTCAGTTACCTTGGGATCGGTTCACTGAGAGAGTTACTTTCATCGAGGGTTTTTTATCCTCAGGTTATCAATTGGGCTTTTCAGCCTTATTGATTTCCCTTGAGTTTTTCCCTCAAACTTGCAATAATTCCTCCAAAGTGGTGAACGACGTTCTAGTGGGCTTATTTTGGTAACTATTATACGAAATCATTGTAAATGACCATGCAAGACATCTTAGAAAGTTTCGTGGAATTCCGTCGAGTCTAAGTCAACTTTTTTTAATCAATTAATTTTTAATTAAATTTTCCTAAGTTTGGAAGTTTAATTATTTAATTAATTAATTATTTTTGAGCAATAAGTGTAAAAACTAGGTCCTTGGACTTTTGATAGGGGTATTTGTGCTCAAAAGAAATGGAATAGCACCCCCTACATCCATGGACCAAGTTTCAGTTCAGTCGGACAACTTTAGCCATGGGTTTGTCCACCTGGAGTGTCAGTCACTCTAAAATAGCAATTTTAATTGCTAAAGTCCAAACATGGCAAAATGTAAAAGTTGTAATAATGAGTTAGATGATGTGAAAAGGTGAAATGATGGTTAGAGAGAGACCCCCTAAGCATAACATGACCCTCCCAACCTTTTTCAAACTTGTCTAACCCTTTTCCACTTCTCCTCAGTAAAAAGTTACGCCCCCCTAGGGGGATTGACGTTTTTCCTAGCGAGGAACATTGTAACTTAGGTTTGAGTGTGTGGGGGGCTCCCCTCTCACATGCTTAAACCTCCTTTACCCCCCACGTCCCCTTCTAGAGTGTTTCCACACTCTTTACCTCACATCTCACCTTCCATTCATCTCCCCATCCCAAGAGGTGCGCCCTCCAAGAGGAGTTACGCCCCCCCCCCTCTAAAAATTTCCAAATAATTTAAATTTTTTTTATTTGTGACTCTTCACTTACCTAACACGAATCCCATGCCTCTCACACACCCTTTGCTTGATCCCAATACCTTTTTCACTCATCTACACCTTAGATCTCTTGTGTAAACCCTAGATGGTGCGCCCTACCCTTGAGATCTACTCTATTGCTTGGTGGTGGACACTTGGCATTGATCCAAGAGAGGTAGGTTTGCCTCTCCAAGTATAAATATATCTCATTTCTCACTCCCAACTCACCATATCTGAAGCTATTGTTATGCTACTTGATTATCATTTCTCTCTCTCTCCATTATTCCATTTCTTCCATTCTCTTCTCTTAGGGTTTTGGAGTATTTTCTCTCCAAGATCCATTTTCTTGAGTAATAATAAAGGAAAGCTTTGGAGGATAACTAGAGGAGCAATGCATGTTCTTGTTCTTCTTATGCACATGAGGTAAACTTGTATCGATTTGCTTTGGTGATTATATACATTGGATCCTAGGTAAAGTGTTATTTGGGTGGATTTATCAATGCATGTTCTTGTAGATCTATATGTTTTGATTTGTTAGATAGGATTGAAGTGTCATCTTATTAACATATTCAATATATTATCCATGTATATGTATCATCTAACAAGGGTTTTGTAGGTTTGGCTCAAAGGTTTCATTGGGAACACCTCAAGCAAGAAGGATAACTTGAGACCCAACTACACTCCATGCTCTTTTCTCTCTTTACTCTTCATCTTTATTGCTGTTCATCCACATTCATTTTCAGCTAGCATAACATCTTTAGATAGGTCAAATTTTTACACATATATACTCTCTTTTCTTGCGGAAAGTTCTTGCCCTAAAAAACAAGGGTTTTCTTTCACTTTGGTTGGTTGTGTGTAGTAAAATCAGCAAGGATACCTTGCTGATTTGCAGGTTTCAGATCTGGTTGGGAAGGGGTATTGGTTGCCCAAAGACATCCACACAACACTTGAAGACCCCCC
The DNA here is from genome assembly GCA_010110895.2 of Picea sitchensis. NCBI lineage: Eukaryota > Viridiplantae > Streptophyta > Pinopsida > Pinales > Pinaceae > Picea > Picea sitchensis. Next base: position 107,393 of record SNQJ01S0003861.1, read on the forward strand.
AAAGGGATTGGTAGCTATCTCTCAACCCACTTTGTCATTTTTAGGGTTTTTCTTGCACTTTTTTCCTCTTTTTGCTTGTTGCTTGTTGGCTCAGAGTTGTGGGAGGGAAAGTGGTACGGCCCCCTCCCACGTGTGAGCCATTGGGGTAGTTAGATCTAGCTTAGGGTTTCCTTTTTAGGTTTTCTTGCTTCTTCTTTAGCTAGGCTGTGAGGTTTTGGAGGTGAGGGCACCTCTCAAACCTAGGCCGTGGGGTTTGTGGCTTGCTTGGTTGATTGCTTGGTTTGCTAGCTTACTTCTTAAGCTCTCTCTCTCTCTCTCTCTCTCCTTACTTGTTTGCCCTAACTTCTAAATTCTAAAAGAACCTACTCTAACTAAGCAAACTAAATTAATTGCCTACCTAGTTGGGAGAGGAATACCCCAATAGGTAAGGTTAAGTGGATGATGATGTGATTAATGATTTATGGGCTAATGCTATAATTACTTTTGTTTTAGATCAAACACATAATCATTGTCTTAAACCTATTGGGCAACACAATAAGTAACCTAACTAGATCTTTTGCTTGCTTAGTTAATTTCAAGTCTTTTCTTTATGCACATGTTTAGATCTTAAATGCTTAAATATCTAAGTGCTTAAATAAGTGAATGGTTTATTTCTCTATTGCATATATCTATTGGAAGCCACTTGCTTAGGCTTGAATGCTGTTTAATGGTTAAAGAGGCAAACACACACTAAATTTTCTTTCCATATCTTGAAGGCAAGTTGTCCTTGCTAGTGTGATTTTTTCTTTAATAGCAAGCTTATAAGTGCATGTGATAACTTAAATATTTTTCAGCCATCTTTATTTGCTTTACATGTGTTCATACTCTTAATTGCATAAACTTGAAGCAACACACTTTTAAGCTCATATAAGTTTCGGCCATATCACTAAATCACACTTTAAAAGTGTCTTAAAATCTTCAAAACACTCTAAAAACCACCTAAAAGTCTACCTAATCCATATATATACTTCATAGACTTTCTAGGGTACCTTAGACCACCATCTTCACCATCTAAAAAGCGGCTTGAGGAAAATAACGGAGGGTGTAGGCAGGGGACTGTCTCACAGCGCACAGGATGTGTCCTCTTCGGGAAGTACTCTTGTTTTGGGCTGACTTGTGAAGCTAGGGTGGCAACACTGATTGAGCATCCAACAGTTATTTGGCAATAGGAGGACGAGGCTTTGGTGAAAGCTTAATAAAATTTGATAACTCTTAAGAAAGCTTAATAACTAAACCTTGGACTAAATCTAATAATTACTTGTGGGTTTAACTAAGAGTGTGGATCACTATCTTCAATCTTGATAATACTTGTGCTTAAAATGTCTAAATCTCCTTAAATGTGTTGTGATATGATGTGTTAATGATGATCTCATGAATGTGATGATTAGTTGATGCTATAATCCTTTGATATCCTGCACACATAAAGAAAAACGTGGTTAGCTTGTTCTTGTATCATTTGTATCTTAGCATTTTTCTTATGAATCTAATATATCTAATATTCATTGGTTTAATTCATTCATTTGTAATCTTGTAAACATCTTGTAATCTACTTGTAACGAAACACCCCTTAACATAGTTGACCCCTTACCTAATCCTTAGGCACTAGTCTTAGTTGACCTAGGAAAAAGGCTTGCTTTACATGCTAACCCTTGCACCTTGCATTGTTGCCTTAACATCATAGGATAGATCCCCTCTAACCTTAAGAAATTAAAACTAACTCCTAGAACTTAACTTTAACACATCTAGTAACTAAGGTCTACCCCCTTTGGCTTCCCTAGGAGTAAGCTTAGACGAAAGAGGTTCCGGTCAAAGTGACAGCGTGGGCTGTGAACCTAGGCATTGTGCCTCCAAGGACACACTAAGTGAGCCAGACTTAGCTCATGTTTGCAAGTGTGTATAAGGACGACAACATGTCCTTTATAGAGTCCACTATGATACTCATAGCGTTGATGTCATTGTCCTTGAACTTCTCCATAACTGCAACGTTTGGTTTCATGATCTTGCCTTTCACGATATCCAACACTTTATTCTTGGCAAGGATGAGGTCAATCCTTGTCTTCCATGCATTGAAGTTAGAAGCCCCTTCTAACTTGTTTTCTGACTTCATAGAGTAAGTCATGACTGCTTTGACTTGGCCATCTTTTGACTTTGACTTGGTCAACCTTTGTCTTTGACTTGGTCAACCTTTGACTTTGACCAAAAACTCAAACTTGACGCCTTGGCTTGCTGAGAGTACCAGGAGGTACGCTAGGCTAGGGTGCACTAGGTTATCCAGGAATTAGGTCCAGTGCTTCACTTAAGGTTCCTTAACACAAGGGTTAGGGTTTCGTTGCTGCAACAAAACTCTGACTGCAACTGCAACTGCAACTGAGCAAATCGTCCCAATCTACCTTCCAATGGTTAGACTGTCTGAAGATAGTGTGGGCCCATAACCTGTTATAATAGGTGTGCTCGTTTCACCATAGACAATATAGCGATATTGTCACCCAACCATAGGCACAAAGGCCACCCCCGAGCACCTTAAACTTGACATACAAAATAATTAGAACCAATAGCCAATCAAGGTAGCGTACCTCTCTCCAAGGCTAGCGTACCAAGCAAAGATAACCAAAGACCAAGCAGAAAGTCCAAACCATAACCAAAGCCCAAGTTACCACTGCTGCAGCTGCAACTCTCCTCCAGTCATGCACACTACTTGTCCTTATGCAGTTGTGAGATTGAGTGTGTCAAATCAGCTCTAGCGCCCTCTTATTTATAGTCCTCCAAGTGACCTAACTGGGCCAACTTCTACTTCTGGAGGATAATAATTTAATATAAATTATTATCTTGAGCTGACTTGTCTTCTAAGGTTATTTCCTAACCTTCTAGGGTTTTTCTTGCTTCCCGAAATATTCTAGTCTCGTCAAAGGTTACACTTCCGGAGTACGAGAGGTCTTGTAAGTTCTGAAATTATTTGAATGATGAGCTGATTTGAAGAGCAGAAAAAAACTGTGTATTTGTGATTTGCTTTTCTAGTTTTCCGCTGCATTAAATGGTTAAATACTTCCAATACTGTAAATCAGATCTGATATTATTTATCTAGGCACTGGTTTTAAAGAAATTAACACAGCTCTGCCTATATCTTCTTGGAGATCAAATCACAAAGGATCTTTTGGTCGAGAGGAGAATATGAAGAAAGGAGCTTGCATTGTAGCGTTGAAAACTGTTGAAAAAAAAATGACTGAGCAACCATTTGAAGCTGGTTTCCCATACCTCCTCCCTATATGATGTCCCTGGCCAGCCTATAATCCAGGTTACCTCTCTACCCCCTTCTTGCCACTTTTCTCATACCAAGATATTCGGGAGGTTGTTTGGATGATGAACACTAGCAAGGCAGTAGATGAGGATGTTAGATTTCGGAGTGCACACACACCTCAGGTCTGGTCTAAGTTCTCAACAATATACACAAATATTACACAATTTGAACTGTGAACATAAACACACTGAGATGCCTAACTACTTAGCACAGCAGAAATAAAAACACCAGCAATTAGATCTGCACAGTACACAGGAATTTAATATCCAAATCAATTGTTCCTAAACCCAGAACAAATGGGCTCCCGTACCAGGGAAAATGGCCCTTTTCTCACACAATAGAAAATGCCAAATACTTACAAAATCACTACAGAAATGCTCCTCGGTTTCTGTGCCCAAACCTGGTCAACTCAACTGACTGTAGGAGCCCTCAACAGCTGTCCAAAAGCCACTCCTAAAGACTGCTGTAACACACTTGTAACAACCCTCAGACTGCCCTCAAGTTTGCTGCAATGGCTGACCTTACTACTGACTGTCTAGGCTGTCACATCAGCCCTAAACCTGCCCTCAAAACTGTCACCAAACTGCCAGGACCTTGCTGCTGTCCCAGCCCTCTGAGCTGTCCAAAATCTGCTCTCAAGTCTGCTGTTAGACTGCTGCAACAGCCCCTCAATGCTGCCCTAAGACTGCTGTAACAGTCTCACATACCCGTTGCTGTTAGGGTGGCTGTAGCAGCCCCAAATCTCTGCCCAGCAGACCTGTAGCTAACCTCTGAGTTTCCAGAACAGCCCCAACACTTCTCTGCTGTCTTATCCCACTAGGCTGAGCCACCTAGGGCTGTCCCAAGACCCTGCTGCGGCCTATTCTCCTTACCCAGCACATCTGTGGCCCCTTCAAACAGTCCTACAGACCTCAGCCTGTCCTTCACTAGCTGGCCGAGACTTCTCTAGGCTGCGGCTAGGCTTCTCCTAACAGTCTGAGCTTCTTCCTAGGCTGGCCGAGTCTCCCACAGTCCTCAACAGACCTGCTCCAGCCTTCCTCAGCCCTCCTCTTCATGGTACCTGAGTAAAACAAGCATGAAACAACAGATCTGAGGCTTATTCAGCCCCTCTCCATGGCTGGACTGAGGTCACCACAACCTCTCTCACATGCTAGCTGAGGTCACCAAGCATCCACACAATAATAATGAATCATTACATCATCTTATGCCCTTTTATACAACTCAAAGAGGTGAGTAAAAGCCCCTAAGTTAACTCAATATTAAATTAGAATAATTTATTCACACATGTGGGTGTGAAACCCCAATATATGGGTGTGAAGCCCACAAGGCCCCACACAAGCCCACAAAGCCCCACACATGTGAGAATACTCCCGATTCTACCAAAACATCAACACTCCCTCTTAGCGAGGGATGTATTCTCACCACCATCATCTTGAAGTATCTTTGTCTCCCATACTGTGAGTAGCATTGCCTCCTGCACTGGATCTGCTACCAAAGCTGTACTCCAATCCTCCTGATTGGCTGCTCCCTCTGTCATGGAAGCAAGTTCTGGTATATGGCATGGTCCCTCCTTGGAAGACACCCTGCTCCTAGAAGCCTCCCGCTTCTAAGTATCTTGCTTGGCCATCTCAACCCATGACACCTTCCTGACAATCTTGGAAGACTCCTCTCTCCCATCTAGACCTGAAGGTAGATTCCCTCTGAATGACTGACTCTCCCTCTAAGCCTGTGGACTTCCTTTGAAGTTGGACTCCCTCTGAATATGTTGATTCCCACTGAAGTCGGTCTCCCTCTGATTCTATACAACCTCTGGAGCTACCTGCTCCCCTTCCACTGTCACTCTGCAACTGCTGGTCATGGCTCGCATAGGTTGGCCCTTTTGCCTATACACGTTGCTCTCTTTAACTCCAAGATCATTGCTGTGTTTGAGCTAGATCCTCTGGGCATGAACAACACCTGTCCATCCCGGAACAAAAACTACATGGCCCTTCTCAATCGCTGAGACTCAGAGCACACTCCCAACACTCATAGCACATTTGCCACTCTCAACACATCCCCTGACTCCATACGAAATATCATTGTTCTAGACCTGTGTACAACATGCTTGGTCCTCATACCAAGCTCCACGTACATGCCCGAGTCAGACTCTGTGACGCTCTTGAACAAATCCTATGCCCCTATCATATGTCAGTGGCTACTACTGTATAAGAAACATGCAATCTTCCCAAGGTAAGTGCCCACTTACCCAAGTCATGACCATACAATGAACTGTTGATGTTTTGTAGCTTCGGGAGGTATTCCCACAAGTTGCCATGGTGTCAGGCATGTGGGAATCTTCGTTGGCACCAGATTACACTTTGATTCAGTGAAAACACCCTTGGAGTTGAGTTGACGCTTCATGGGTTTCTTGATGGGCTTTGTGGGCTTGTGTTTGGGCTTCACACCCACAAAGAGAAATTAAATATTCTAATTTAATGTTGAGTTGAGTGGAGGGCTCCTTAGATTAATTTAAGGGCTTCTAATTTCACATTAGACTACTATAAAAGGAGAGGAGATTGTGACATCTCATTGTGACATTATGGAGTTAGCATAAGTGAGTAAACACTTGTGCTAGGGAGCATGGAAATTTCAGCAAGGAGATTTCTGCACCTAGGCAATCTGGCCTAGGGTTTCTGGTCATTATTTTTTTCTATTCTTGGTAGGGATACCACACGAAAGGCAAGAAGGCCACACGTGTGGAGGAAGATAGTTGCAGGAAAAGGATAGGATGCACGTGTGATATAGTCTGTATGGACCACACGTGTGAGTCGTACAATTGATGCAGTAGTCTGTACAACCAAGAAAAAGGGCCGCATGTGCAAGCTGCATGTGTGAAGCGATTGGGCAAAATTTGCAGATTGTACGGTGGTGTGACGTAAGCAGTTCGTACAACAGGTCTGTAGGAGATTTGTGGGCAGAAAATTTGTCCTAGGATTTTGTTGAGGTTGGTGTGCTGATTCTTTCTGTTTTTGGGAGGATTGATTTGTCCTCATATTTGGTGAAATTGTGACCGCTGGGAGGGCTGATTTTACCCTCAGAAATTTCTGAATTTGACAATTTATAGAACCAAAAGTTTTGTGTCTCAAGTGCATTGATGATTTATCTATGATCTTGTTGTTTTCGTCGCTGTAATTTTCAGTCAATAATTTCAGTGTAAAGTTGTTCAGTGATAACAATTAGGATTTACTGTTTGGTTAACTTGGAAGAGGCTGCGGCTAGGCTTCTTCTAGCAAGTCGAGCTTCTTCCTAGGCTGGCCGAGCCTCTCATAGTCCTCAATAGACCTACTCCAGCCTTCCTCGACCCTCCTCTTCATGGTACCTGCCTAAAACAAGAACAAAACAATAGATCTGAGGCTTATTCAACGCCTCTCCATGGCTGGACTGAGGTCACCGCAACCTCTCTCACATGCTAGCTAAGGTCACCAAGCATCCACACAATAATAATGAATCATCACATCATCTTATGTCTTTTAATACAACCCACAGGCGTGAGTAAAAGCCCCTAAGTTAACTCAATTTTAAATTAGAACAATATATTCACACATGTGGGTGTGAAGCCCATCAACAAGCCCACAAGGCTCCACACAAGCCCACAGAGCCCCACACATGTGAGAATACTCCCGATGCTACCAAAACATCAACAGAGGAAGGGTTCTAGGTAGAACTCTTCAAATAGGATCTTCACGCTATGGATAAACACCTAACCGACTTGTTCAACCATGTGATTTGCATGGGTTTTCCATAGTCTTGGTCACATCACACTATTCACTTGATTCTCAAATCAGGCTCTACTATTGATCCCAACAACTACAGGATGATCATGGTAGGCCACATGTTTTCTAAACTCTATGCTATGGTCCTCCATTTGAAGCTCTCTAGGGAGCTTGAGAGGAGGCAACCTAGAGCTAGAGGATAGGCTAGATTTTGACTTGAGCACAAGACCATTGATCACATCCTTACACTCCAGATCATCATTGAGGAGGCGCCACATCGCTCTTCAAAAGTTTATTGTTGCTTTTGGACTTTCAAAAAGCTTTTGACTCTGTCCCCTGAGAGCCTTTGTTCCAGAGACTTGGAGACATTAGTATCTTAGAGACCTTACTGAATACTATCATGTGCCTATACGATTCGATCCATGGTCATTTACACAAAACACACGAGGTATTAGATTTTATTAGGAGTATCATTGGGGTCAATCAGGGTTTCCCTTTTTCCCTCACATTATTTGGGATCTACATTGATGAGCTGGAGTCCTTGCATAAGCATATCTGGGACAATGATGGATGCCTTCTCCCCCAGGTCTTGATTTCTATCCCGCTTTTTGTAGATGATGTGATCCTTTTAGCCTCATCCCCCAAAAGGTTTCAGACACAGCTAGATGTCGTGGCCCTCTTTTGTGACCTTCATTAGTTGATGGTCAACCTGGGTAAAACCAAGGTCATGATCTTCAATGGGTTGAAGAAGACCCTCTTTGATCACCATTTCTTTTTCAAAGGAGAGGAGATTGAGGTCACCAACGCGTATATACTTATTTGGGGGTATTGTTCACAGGACCTTGTTTTAGCTTGTGGCATGCACTTCAACCTCGCCTTAGCAAGGGCTACGGATCCTTGGTTCTTCTTGAGAGGTAGTGTTTCCAAAAACAACTTTAGGACATATTGTCCAAGATGTCACTTGTGGACACTCTTGCCCAACCCACAATTTTATATGGTTCCGAGGTTTGGGGACCATTGCATTAGCTAGTTCTCTGGTTCTCTCTTGTTGCTGGTATGCAGGGGTCTCAAATCTCCTAGCAGCTGTTGGTATTGTTATCGCACGGTTTGTAGGAAAGGTCCAAGGGCTTGAGTCAGGGCTTGAAACCGGCGTAACAGGAGCTTCCCCACCCACTGTCACCTCGATGGGGGGCTCTTTCTATTCAGGAGGGCAAGTCCAAGGGAGACGTCCCTAAG
>SNQJ01S0003861.1:125758-147015 GCA_010110895.2 Picea sitchensis
CATCTTAATTCATCTTAATCTCACATCAGATTAGAATCATGAAATAGTTGATATCATCTAAGCTCCAGGGTCATGATATCCATGAGACTGATTATGGTGTCTTCCACAATAGTCTTTATTTTTAATACTTCAACATGTTTCAGAATTTTCAGTTTAGTAACGATATGTGACCACTTGACATCTTATGCATCTTATTTATTGGTTGTATTTTCATATTTATGTAGCAAAGTGTTTATTTTATGTTGTTGTTGTTTTACAAGTTTAAAAAATTGAAAAAAATTGAAAAAAATGAGTGTTTTTGTATTTTTTTGAGGTCTTGCCGACATATTCCGACATTTTCCGCCGATGTCACCGAGATGATCTCTTCCGGACCCTCGCCGACACTTTCCCCGACACGACATTTACAGCATTGGTTGATATCACTTGGATTAATGAGTAATAAATATAATAACCTCCCTTTCCTTTAGTGGTTCATTCAAGTTTCAGTAAGGCAGAAGAAAACCCTCTAAACCCTTATAAGAGGATATTCCTTCATTTTTCTTATGAAAATTCAAGTCAAATTGTCCATCAAGAAATTCCATTTTTTCTTATTTCCGTTAAGTCACTGAAATCTTGTGACTTTTAAATGGTTCCCTTCTTTTTATCTATTGGGACTTGTGGATTTAAATTTTAAAAAATGTACCTTTCAATATTGTAGTTTTTTTCGAAGGAAAATCTCTGGGTAAACCGTCGGGCACTTCCCAACAATTTGGAGATGGTACTCGGTGTAACTGTTTACAATGCCTAACCTGGTATAGACATCGAGTGAAGCATGCAACAGAGGCAAACAGCCTGGGGGATCTACCCTGAGACCTCCTAATTGAAGCTCAAAGCACTCAACCATTCTAGTTAGCCCACTGAATCCTTTTTAATATTGTATTATAAATATATAATATAACTGTATATATTATACTATATTATACTCATCATATCCAGGAGACATTGACCTCATTGGCTTCATTTTCAGATATTTCTCCTTCGGTTTGTATTGAGTTGTCCAACTCCGACCATGGACATTCTCACTTTGTATCACCGCACTTATGACACTGTTTTATACACTTTATTTTGGCTTTAGCTAGGCCTAGGGCTTAGCCTAGTCGGATATTTACCTAGACTGTACTTTTTGTTTTCTTAACTATATCTTTCTCTTTATATGGGAGCTGCTTTTGCACCTGTACATTGTCCCCACACTGGATGTATCCTTTAGTCCCATTGACCTACTTTTTGTGGTCATTTGTGGGACATTAATAAAATTATCTTATCTTTTACTACTATATAATATTGTTTCTATTTTTTTAAGGAATTCAAATATTCCAGTAAACCTTTTTTTAATCTTTTTTTAAAACTTTTAGCTGTAGTTGAATTATTTTTTAATCCAAACTATCAACACTCCAATGGTGAGATATTTACATTTACGCTTATGCTCACAACTCAAGCAACTTGCAGTTAGATTGATTACCCTTGCACTTTCACTTCTTCAAAGTTATGTATCGCTCCCTTATTTCTATACAAACAATTATGTTATCATTCTGTGCATCTGCTTTGTACTTATCTTTCATACAACTTTAACTTTTCCTTTCATTTGTTTTCTCTGCACTCATCCATGACTGATTCCCCATCCCACAAACATTTGATAAATCTCGCTCAGTCTCTCATGTACAATTTTATTCTGTTCTTTCTTTAAAGCCCTTTTGGAATCAAGAAAACACAGTATAATATGCCTTTTGTTTTCCCAGGGTAAACTGGATACTTCAGGGCTCAAGGCCGATACAACAGTATACTCATTCATAGCTCAATATGTCACTTGAAGGAATTGATCCTGGTTAGGGAGGATAACACTCCTCTCAACTGCCCTGGGATAGACCCAATTGATATATAATATGCCATTTGTGGCTTTTGCTTCCAATTTTTTGTATCATTATGTAATATGTCCCTTTTCTAACTACTTGCTGTTCTATTCTATTCAAGTCTCATTTATTTATTTTGACAACATATGAGGTGTTATAAATATCACTCACTCTTAACTTTTATGTTCTTAATGTGTGTTTTTTAATTTTATTGAAGAATTTATGCATTCGACTTTTATGCTGACATCTCATGTATTTCTGTTTTCCTTCTACCCTTTCAGGCACCTGCGGAAGATGTGAAACTGTTGTATTTGCAATATGCGAAGTTGGAAGAGGACTATGGACTTGCACGACATGCAATGAAAGTTTATGATCGTGCTACAAAGGCAGTTCCCGACCATGAAAAGATGGAGATTTATGACCTTTATATTGCACGTGCAGCAGAAAACTTTGGTGTTCCAAAAACTAGGGAAATATATGAGGTTAATTTTACAACTGGGCTATTTTCTGAGAAACTGTGTTTCTATTGCTAGCCAGGCTAAATTTAATTGAGTTTTAATTTTCATTGATAGGTTGGCAATTTCTAATATTGCGTGTCTTTCTATTGCAGCAAGCCATTGAATCAGGGCTTCCGGATAAATATGTCAAAATAATGAGTATGAATTATGCTGATCTGGAGAGGAAGCTGGGGGAGATTGATAGGGCCCGGGCTATTTATGTTTATGCTTCACAGNACCTGCGGAAGATGTGAAACTGTTGTATTTGCAATATGCGAAGTTGGAAGAGGACTATGGACTTGCACGACATGCAATGAAAGTTTATGATCGTGCTACAAAGGCAGTTCCCGACCATGAAAAGATGGAGATTTATGACCTTTATATTGCACGTGCAGCAGAAAACTTTGGTGTTCCAAAAACTAGGGAAATATATGAGGTTAATTTTACAACTGGGCTATTTTCTGAGAAACTGTGTTTCTATTGCTAGCCAGGCTAAATTTAATTGAGTTTTAATTTTCATTGATAGGTTGGCAATTTCTAATATTGCGTGTCTTTCTATTGCAGCAAGCCATTGAATCAGGGCTTCCGGATAAATATGTCAAAATAATGAGTATGAATTATGCTGATCTGGAGAGGAAGCTGGGGGAGATTGATAGGGCCCGGGCTATTTATGTTTATGCTTCACAGTTGGCTGATCCTCGTTCTGATCCTGAATTTTGGAATAAATGGCATGAATTTGAAGTGCAGCATGGAAATGAGGATACGTTCAGGGAAATGCTTCGAATTAAACGCAGTGTATCAGCTAGCTACAGCCAGGTTTGTATTCCTCTATAATACGTCATATGTTTCTATTCTCTTAATAGAAATTTGGAAAGAAATATGATGCACTGCATTTGTACCAGTCCATAGAATTTTTAATGGAATGCCTTATCATTTGATAAATATGCTTGAAATTTTAATCACTTTTTTACATGTTATAAGAACTTTATTTGAATTTTAGCCTAGTTGTCATTTTGCCTCCACCTCTCTGCCATTCCTGTTATAGTTAATAAACATAGTCACTATTATTGTGGTTGATAAAGCTGTTTTTGTTAACTTTGCACGTGCTATCTTGGACAGACACATTTTATACTTCCAGAGTATTTGATGCAAAAGGATCAAGGAAAATTAACTCTTGAGGAGACAGTTGACACACTTAAGCGGGCTGGTGTGCCTGAAGATGAAATGGCTGCACTGGAAAGACAGTTAGCCCCTGCAGCTGCTTCTGGCACAGCTCTGAAAGACGGCATGAGAGCATTGGGATTTGTTAGTGCTGGAGTAGAATCACAGGCAGGGGTGACACGCATTGTGGATGGGGGCCAGAAGATAACTGCTAATCCTGAGGATATTGAATTACAGGAGGAGAGTGATGCAGAGGATGATAATGAGGAAAGGGTTGAAGTTGCACAAAAGGATGTTCCAGCTGCCGTTTATGGAGATTTAGCAAACAAAGCGAACAAAAATGATAAGGATGGTGATGATGTTGCAAAGAAGAGAGAACGAGAGGAACCAATGGGTGCACTAGAGAGAATAAAGAGATTAAGGAAGCAGTGATGTGGGTTAGTTTTTTCTTGATGTAACATAGGATGTGGTTGGATCCATGGAAGAGATCAATACAAGCATTGCCAAAGATGCTTTAGATATGGCTAACAGTGCCGTTTTGGTATGTATCTGACCCCATTGTTTATTCCAATAGGGGACCTTATTGTTTACTAGGGGATTTTTCTAATTCTAAAGTGGGAGTCCCCATGTCTCAATATTGTGTCTGAATAAGCCAAGGCAGGAATTGAAACCAAATTGATATATTTTATTTCTGCCAGTCAAATTTATCTATTTGAGAAATGTCGATGTTAAGTGCAATATACACATTGAACTGGTTTATTTAATAGGGACACAACATGCCAAATCGAATAATCTGTAATCAGAGCTAAAAATTTACAGGACAGTGCCGGGTAGGGACACACATGCTTGTTGTGGAGAAAGCACTATTTCCAAGAAAGAAAAGGACTATTCTAATGTCATATATGGTCCTTTGTCATCTTTAAATCAGTTGCATAATTGTCCTTCTCCATAAATTCAAATGTTACTTTCCCTATATCGCAATTCTCTGTCAATAGAAATGAGCAAGCTTCTGTGATTATTTAATTGATATCAGCCTCTTATAGCTTTAGTTTGGTTATTAGGATCTGGATCTTCTCGGAGTGTTAATCTAGAGAGGCTGGACTTTGATAGTGCTTCTATGATTTATATTAACATTGTTAATGGATAACAGGTTACTTTCTTCACTCATACGGGGTAACACTTTAATATCTGTTCATATACTTGGGCCGTTCCTTTTCTATTTGTAGGATATTCTGGAAGTTCAGTTGACATTATTTGACCTGCATATTGAAGGATGAAGTGAATAAAAATGGTCTATTTAGCTTCTCCAATGGATATGACTAAGTACATAGATTCCCATTAACAGATCTGGCACGTATCAAGTACCAATATAAGGATGTCCAACAGAGATGACTGAAGTTATGCTTTCATTTAGAGAGACACTAGCGGGGTAGGTGAGATTAATTCTGAACTTGCTTAGTATCGTTAATTCTAGCAACGCTTTTTTGTCATCTTCAGATAGAAAATATTTGAATGCACTTTCAGGAACATATATGGCGTAGAGACATTAGTGCTTCTCACAAAATGCTTAGGCAGAAAAGCTGCATTGCCATTATTGCATTCATAGATAATTAGTCTACTGCTACACCCTTTGAAGTTTCTACTGGCTTGGGGATTGGTGTTTTATAATATAACATCAAAGTATGGACAAATTGGCACATACTAAAGTGCTTTTTACTAATGCTAAAGTGGGAGGCCCTATTTCTCAGTGTTGTCTCTGGATTGTTGGAATGTTGTATTGATCACCTTTGTAAATAGTGTGTGTTTGTGAATATATGGCATGTACGTAGACGAGGTGTCATATAGAACATGAATCAATTGGACACGGGGATTCGATCAGTCAGAAGATACTGTTTATATTCAAATGTACTCTTTACGGGGATTTGAATTGTTTCCTGCTTTAGTTATAAGTTTCTATTTTATATTTTTTAACTGCAACTCTAACTCTATTTATACGGTATCAGAGCAGGTGCAGTCCTAATTTTGGAAGTAATCCTGTCTCTGTTGTTTGCCCTTCTTTTTCTCTGCATAAGGAAATATTGGCTATTACAGCATTGCATTTTTAGTTTCGTGATTGATTGGTGATCACGAGGATTCACGCTGGAGGCCTATTGCTGTTCTACACTGCAGATGCATTTCTTGGTCTGTTTCAGCCCTTTTAGGACCTGGTCTGTTGTGGATGCGTTCAACTTTTGCAATCTATTTTTTCTCCATGGCATCATTCGAAGTCTTGCAGAATCGTCAGGCACCTTGCAGTTATGGCAGAATTGTGAAGAGTTTTTATAGTTGTGCAGCAGATTAAACACCTGTCCAGCATTCGATCTGTAAAGGCAGGAAAAAATTCATACTCATGTGATGCTGCTTCATTGATTTAAAGGGACAGCAGAGACTTGACGGCAGTGAATTGTGAACCCTTGCTACGGTTGAGTCAACGCCGGTAGTTTGTGCAGACTATTCAATGCAGTGGCATGCTGCTTGGTGTTCCTTTGGCAGGATGAAGGTCTGCAGTATGGGATGCATTCATATTCACCCCCTTCTGCATTAACCCTGTTCATTGCAATAATTTCGTAGCGACGGCCCATTCTCCACGTCATGGCAGCCCTCTTCGTGGAGGAGCTTTAACAGTCCGCACCTTCTAACCCAGGTTTTATTTGACCTAAGCTTAGGTTAATTAAATTACATTTTATAAAATGTAAAATCCATCTCTTCTTTTGGTTTTGGTTATATGGAGTTATTTTTAGAAAAAGGTGATAGAACAGTTTTGATAAGTGGGCTTAAGTTTTCTTTTTATAAGTGGGCCAAATTTTGGTTTTCATGTGTTTTCTGAAAATAGTGGGACTAGTATTTCAAGCTATAAAGTTTTGAAGCCATGGGCCAATATATGATGGGGTACTAAAATTTTTTGGGCTATATTTGTAAGGAGTGTATCACTGTACTTTTGAGCCGTGTTTTTCTTTTCTCTCGTGAGAATGACAGAAAAGAGGGACTAAATTTTGTTTTATACATCTTTTTCTTTTTAAAGGGAGATTAGATGTTTAGCAGTTTTGTCTTAAAAAATAGGGGGACTAATTTTTTAAGGAAGTTAAATAAGGAGCTGTAAGGTTTTGAAGCCACGGCCATTATATGATGGGGTATTAAGATTTTCCCTTTATAAAGGGTGTAGCATTGTACGTTTGAGTTTTATTTTTTATTTTATTTTACGAGAATGAGAGAATAAAATATAATATAAAGAATGTAGCATTGTAATTTTGAGTTATATTTTTTATTTTATTGTATGCGAATGAGATAATAAAATAAAATATAAAGGGTTTAGCATTGTACTCTTGAGTTTTATTTTATTGTATGAGAACAAAATAAAATAGAATATAAAGGATATAGCATTGTACTTTGAGTTTTATTTTTTGTTTTATTGTATGAGAATGAGAGAATAAAATAGAATATAAAAGGTGTAGCATTGTTTTTTTGTTTTATTGTATGAGAATGAGAGGATAAAATCCAATATAAAGTGTAGCATTATATATATTTTTTATTTTCTTAATGAGAATGGGAGAATAAAATAAAATATAATTTTATTAAAATGTCCTTGAGGCTTACCCATTAGGACATACATCGAAATAAAGAAAGATTGTTTTGGACTATATGCATGTAAGGGGTGTAGCATTGTACTTTTGAGTTTTGCTTTATTTTTTTCCATAAGAATAAGAAATATAATTTTATTAAAATGTCCTTGAGAGATACCCATTACGACATATATTTCATGAAACATTTATTTATAAATGAAAGAAATAAAGTATGATTTTTTTTTGGACTATATGCATGTAAAGGGTGTAGTATTGTACTTTTGAGCTTTGCTTTATTTTTATTTTTCATAAGAATGAGAGAATATAATAGATTTTTTTAAACTTCTTTGAGGTACATTGATTTATGGGATATAACATTTTACAACTCTGCAACATTTATTTTATAACTGAAAGAAGTAAATAAATTTGTGCAAGAGACAATATCCCAAAAGACAATATGCCATATATGGATATTGGAAAGTATTGCATTATTCATTTGGGTCTAGCCCTCAAAGGTGGGTCATCTACTTTGATTGGGTTGATTTTCAACAACGTTTCTGTATTGCACCCTCTCTACTCTCTTTGTTGTGTCCTTTATGTGGTTTTCTTGGAACATTGCTTTCCTACGAGCTTTTTCTAGCGAGACCTCATTTGTTTATTAATGAGAACCCTTTTTAATGTAGCTATATGACTCAAAATGAAGTAATAAATGTTTCTTAGTCTCCATCTCTCTTTTTCCACATACTTTGGCATGCCCCACCCTACCATTCGTCGACTTTCTTCCATCATTCTATCTCACATCGAAGTCTATGTGATTTAGTTTTGACTTGTATAAGTGTTCTCTTCTCTCCATGGGGTGCTTAGTTTCAACTATCCACGACTTTGATTTCTCTTACAAGTTGAAGTTGTCTAGGCAATTTGCGGTGTGGGAGTTGAGCTATACTTCATCCATTCACATTATATGTTTATTAGACATGCTTCGGGCTTGGGATCAAACAATAGGGCGAAATTTATCGCCCTTTGGACTCCTTGAAACGAAAAAACAAAAGATGCAAGGAAGTTATAGGTTCTGGGCGATTCAAAGTTGGTAATTCACTAGGCCAAGCAAAAAAATGACGTCCATGACATCAGACTGGGTCCCATCCTGAGAGACATCAAATTGGCTTTTCAATCTTTTGAGTGGTTGTCGTTTCATCATATTTTAAGGGAATTAAATGGCAAGGCAGATGATCTGTCAAAAGAGGCGTTACTCCTTCCCATTAGAGCCTTTGGAGCCTATGAATATATCGATGGGGAGGAATACGAAGCAATGTAATTCTACTTTTGAAAAAGGCAAAGGTATTGGCATTGTGTTCGTAAAATCTGTGTATTTGTACCTAGAAGGGAAAAGTTTTGTTTAAAGGAATATGTTACAAAATGAAATGAAGAAGGATTGACAGTAAGGCTACCATAGGTGGCGTTTTGATCCTTTTTGTACAAACAACTCTAGTGGGCATGGTAAAGGCCACAAATGGGTCTTCTTGGATTGTAACATGTATATTTCATATGAATATAAAAGCTTTTTTTCTAAGGAAAAAAAAGGGGCATAGCATAGCTATTGACAAGCATACGAAGAGTTGTTGGGATGATTCAAACAAAAGTTACAACTTTTAGAAACTACATAAGAAAGTTTACAATTACTTATGATTGATGTAGTCCAACTATTGATGTAGGTACACTGCTCGTAGAAGATACCCAAAATACAAACAACTTTAAAAACATACAGTCTAATTAAAAACATGTTGGGTAGTAGCTTCCTTCTAGCCTTCCATGGAGTGAAGAGAGATCTACTCGTTCACTTCCATGGCTTCTTTAGACTGGTGTACATTTTCTTCTTCTTTGAGGTCACCTTGGGTTGAATTGATGGAAATTTACTAACTTGAAGTAGTAGATAGTGTTGCACGAAATTGCAAGTAGTTAGCGCTCTGCGGTGTATCATGACAAGAGACTAATCGTCTCTCGTGGATCCTTGAAATCCGGCGGTGGTGAGTTGACCAATCACCTGCGGGTTTTGGTGTAACGACAATCGTACTTCCAACAATTGGTATAAGAGCTAGAGGTCACGAGTTCGATACACACTCGACTCACACTGAGGGGGAGATTGTTGCACGAAATTGCAAGTAGTCAACGCTCCCTGGTGTATCGTGTCAAGGGACTAATCGCCTCTCGTGGATCCTTGAAATCCGGCGGTGGTGAGTTTATCAATCACCTGTGGGTTTTGGTGTAACGATAATCGTATTTCCAACAGATAGGAAATCCTTGTGCAAATTGAGAATCAAATTACGTAAATACTACATTCTACTTCGAGCACATCCATTTTTTGCTTTTGTTGAACAAAGAGGTTCGTAAAATTTGCATTATGAGTAGCACAATGTTCAATATTGTGAACACTTATGGAAATTGATCAGAGAGCTATGTTGTTAACTTGGAGTGTTTTTCTTGTGCCACCATAAGATCCTTTGAATTTCCTGGAGATCCCTTGTATCCATATAAGCTAACCCTTTCGCAATTGTTTTAGTAGGTGACAAGACCAAGAGAAGGTAGAAAAAACCAAAGCATGTGGTGTACCCTACATAAATATTCAGAGTATAAATAACAAATATTACTCAGATATATCACATAAAAAAATATAATTGCACGAACAATGAACAATATGAACAAAATATTACGCCTTTATTGATATGGAAAAAATGTTCACTTGTCTCTTCGAGGGGGCAACCTCCAATAGAGCAGAGTTTATATTACAAATGATTTCCCAAGACCCCTTTTACAATGCTTCTATATCTTCATATAGCACTTTCTATCCCCTAAGAACATTCTAGAGAATGAACTTTTTAGTAGGTGGAACCTTCTAAAAGTTTTTTTACAATAATTGTCTTCACACTACTACATAGATCTTATATACTAATGATGGCCTCCATACTTAGTAATACATAGTAATTTATTTACTTTGGGGTTTAGGGAGGTTAGGTCCCTAACAAATCAAGCCAACATAAGACGTATTGACTAGAGTTTTGAATGAGGTTTGGAGGCCATTCACCAGTTAAACCAAACCATAAGTTGTTGGAACGAGAACTAAAAAGGTCGAGGAAGGGTAAGCAAGGAGACTAGACCCAGGGGTAGGGGATAATGTTACCCAACCCCAACCCTTGAAAACTACCACTATAATTCTAAGTCCGAAACCAAAGCCAAGAGAGCAGGGCTTGAAGAAACCTGATAATTACATCCCATAAACCAAACCACTAAAAATTCAGCCAAAGCAACGAGGTAATCTTTACCAGAGCTTAAAGGCCATAGAGTTTCCATAGATTCATAAAATAGGAGGTGGAGAGAGCTAGAGAGTGAGCTCCAAAACAACCACAAGAACAATCAAACACTTGAGTAACAAACTCAACCCCATAACCTAGAAAATTGAATAGGAACTGAAACACAATCTCCACATTTTAACTAGACCGCATCTCCCAATATCCCACCTTGCATGTAGGAATCTGTAATGAGGGAAACAAAACCGAGGACGAGGATTAAAACTTGCACGCCACAAACCAAGACTTGTGTCCTTGCACTTGCACGTCCTTTCCATGTGCTTATAGACAAGGACAAAGGTTGGTAACCCGTCTAGTTAATAAATGAAGTGTTGTGTCTCTTAAAACGAGTGGATCGAAACATTGAACCTCCCATTTTAAACCAAAGTTCCTTGAGCCAAGGAGGATGATGTATTTGCTAGATGGTTAGTGAGATCATTTGTTCCCTTGGCACATGATAATACGAGACCTTGGGCATGAGTTGGACAACTTTGTTGATTCTAGCAATGATGGAAGCAAGCCTACTATTTTTAGGGATTATATGATGAACCCGAGCTTTGATGATAACTCTAGAGTTTCCAATTATGATCAATGATTCTATTTTAGAGTTGATTGCTAGGAGTAAACCTTGAAGAAGCACATAAGCTTCAACTTGATTATTGGATGAGATTCCAAGTCTCCAGGCAAAGGTTATTTCTTTATTTACCTCAGGATAAAAAATGACACCCCCCTTGCCTTGGCTCCCACCACCCCTTTTTTTTTCCGATTTGTCTTTCATGTAGCATTGTTGAATGTTTTGTTTCATATCGTTCTTATCTATTGGGCAACTTTCTTCCATTAGATTCCAATGAAACCACTTTTTATATTGAATTCCCATGTGTTTTTCCTTCTCTTTAAGACCTCTTGTTCAAGTTTGTTGTGTATCCTTTGGCTGTCCATGTTCACCATTGTTTGTCTTTATAATACCATCTTCCTTATTGCCTCAAGTTCTATAGGAAATACACCCTATTTCTACTAGGATCACCTCATATGGAGTGCTTGCCTTCATTTTGAGAAAGGTTGTCATAACGTGTTTTTGCACTTCTTTTATTTGATTATATTTTTGCCCCCCATATCTCACATTTGTATAACAACAATGGTGTTACATGTGTTTTGAAGAGGGATTTTATCAAGCCTCAATTCCAAATATTTGTTGCCCTTCCTTTATTTTGAAGTAATAAAGTGATCTTCTAGCCACCTTATAGTCTTTTCCTTCTGTATGCTTCCTAGTGTAAATTCTCATTGCATTGATCAAACCTTAGGTATTTGTAGTTTTAAGCAATTTCCAACAACTCATTTTTTACATTGATTTAGGCTTCATTTGGTTTCTCTTTTAACAAGAATAATACTACCTTAGTCTTGCTTAAGTTCACATCCATCCCTGCACGTGCAAAAAGTTTAAAATGCTAATACATGTTCTTATGCGTTGTGTAATGTCCTAGCTATCAAAATTACATCGTTGGCATGCAAAGTCCAACATTGACAGGTATTCTTGTAAGATATGCAAAGTTTAATCCTCGACACAGGACTCTACACTTAATGACATTCCTCTCCTTTTAATTGTTGCCAGTGTCAGCGTGGAGTGCCTTTTTCTTTTACCTCTTGAGTTTCTTTACATCTTTGATTGTACTTGTACTCTCTTTTACATTGTTCTGATTAGTCTGATTAGCTTGATCATTTAATTGATAATCATGAACCTAGATTTTATGATTTTAGCATCTTTCAAGGAGTTTCTTTTTCACTCCTCCATTGTACCTTATGATACTAGGTGTACCTATTTAGTTCCATTGACCTACTTTTGTGGTCATTTGTCAGACATAAATAAAATTATTTTTTATCTCATCTCCATTGATTTTTACTATGAAGCTTTATGTATTTACCCCTCCTTTCCTATCTATCCATTCTTTTAATTTATCTATATAATTCCCAAACAACATGGGGGAGAGGGGGAAACCTTGTGTCAATCCTACATTGATGTGAAGCCTTTTCAACATTTCTCTTTTTGCTATAATTTTAGCAGTAACACGTTCATATACCATATGTACCACTACTCTCCACTCATTTGGAACTCCCATTTTCATAAGCCTTTATCATAATTTTTCTTGCAGCGCTGGCCCCTTTTGAAGTGTACAAACAAAATAACACCATAGTGTTAAGCACATGAATAGATTTGCAAATATACTTAAGAAATAACCCTTAATCTCAAGAACAATAAACCAAACTATTCACCCAATTTTCAACACGAGAAATAGACAAAACCTTTGAGGTAGGGTAATACCATATATTAATCCTTATGGAAGGATACCACTCCTCAAACAATCATAACCCTTAATTTCAACAAGAATAAACCAAACCATTCACCCAATATTCAACACAATAAATAAACAAAACCCTTGAGGTAGGGTAACACCATATACAATAACAATATTCTTCACTATGCTCATTACATAGCTCATCACTTCCTTATATAATACTTTCTAAGAACATTCTAGAGAATGAACCTTCTAGAAAGTCTTCTCACATTTATTATGTTCATATTGATATATTTAACTACCATAGTGGGTTTTATTTAATAATATAGTGAATCTAGTCCACTTTACATTGAATGGATTCCAGTAATAATACATAACCACATTCCCATTAAGTACCTCCCTACGTATCACATATCACTTCCCCTGGTATACTAAATGTAAGGCCTCCACTAATAATACATAACCACATTCTCATTAGGTACCTCTATATGTACCACATATTACCTCCCTTGGTATACTACTCTCTATGTACCACATATTACCTCCCTTGGTATACTACTCTCTATGTATCACATATTACCTCCCTTGGTATACTAAATGTAATATACCAAAGAAGGTAATATGCAGTACAGAGGGAGGTACTTAATGAGAATGTGGTTATGTATCATTAGTGGAAGTTATTTAATGTAAGGTGGAATAGGTCCATTATATTATTAAATAAGGCCTACTATGGTAGTTAGATATATCAATATGAACATAATAAATATGAGAGGACTTTCTAGAAGGTTTCTTCTCTAGAATGTTCTTGGGTGGTTGGTAGCACTATATAAAGGGGTTCAAACAATGTAATGAAAGTCAAGAAGAAATATTTTATTTGGAGTGTGTAGCTCATTAGGAGGCTTCCCTATCAAAGAGGAAAGTGAATATGAGAGGATCCCTTCTGTAATAGGATCTATTGTATGGTGTTTGCCTACCCTAAGGTTTTCAGATTATTAACTGGATATTTTTCTATATTGTTTTTTAGATCTATTGTGGTGTTTTTGTATTCAGGTCTTTGGTACATAACAATTGGTATCAAAACACTTTCTTCAACCACAAAAATGGGCAATTTGTTTTATTTTTATTTTTATATTTGCATATTTTTTCAAGAAGACAAATGAGGGCTCCGACACTCCGGACAAATCATGTAGTTTTCTGTGTGGAATTTGTAGAAAGTAGTTGTAGATTTGAGTTCCTCTCAGAAAAACAATCAATTTAAAAAAAAAATCCTCTGAAATGGAGTCCGGGAAGTGAAGTTATTATCATGTTAAAATCTGCTAATTTTTCAGGATTTTTCCACAGATGACCACATGATTTTGTTGATTTCTGTAACATATGGGGTTGAATTCACCCCAAAAATTTACAGATCTGAGTTCCTATTTCGAAAATAGCCCATTAAAAAAAAATCATCTGAATTGGAGCTTCTGAAGTGAAAATATCATTGATTTAAAATCGACCATTTTATAGGCTCTTTATGATGGCAACAGGGCTGCAGATCTCAAAACTTTTCAGAGGGTGCTCAAATTGCTACCATATAAGTGCCATTGGATAGAAAAATTTAAGAGTTTTCTTGTGGTATATTATATGTGGTGTTTCCAATGGATATTTGACTCCTCGGGGAACTTCAACGATAGTTTGAAGACTTCAAGACAAAATTTCACATGACGAAACAAGTCCTCAAGACAAGTGCTCAACAACTCACACTTCAAAGGCAAGAGAGGTATATTATGTAGATCATCAGGGACAAATACACTCAAGATAGATATACCTGGTATGATTACAAGGATGAATGTGATGATTCATATATGGATAGTTGTCATTTCTGGGATGACAACCACTTTCATATTTCATATGATGAATCTACTCCACTTTATGTAGAGAACAACAATATAACAAATTAGAAGCCAGTTATGACTGCCAATCTCCAGCTTGCATATTCTACAGTGGTATTGTTCCTTCCAAATTCAGCTTCAACCATTTCCAACTATGTGGCTGGATCTGCATATTTGGATCCACATGACCAATATAGAGCTTTGAATCAATTGTCTATTGAGATTCGATATCTTCAGTGTGGACTTCACATGAGCACTTGGATATGGGACCTAGGTTTACAGATGATCTAGATTATTTTCGACACAAAATGAGAGTGAAGATATAATAAAGAAATGTACATAGACATCTCGAATATTCAATAATATAACAGAAATATATCGGAGATGCAACCATAAACACAAATATACAATAATACACAATTTATATTAAAGAGCGAAATGTACAAAACTATAGAAATATAGAGTGAAAGACTTGCTAGAATGGTGAAAGATTATCTCTAAGAAGAGATGTAACAACTACTCACATTCGCAAGAAGATAATTGTTACAATGAGGCTCCAATGAACTTTTTAACATAAAGAAAATCCAAAATCCTAACCCCGGAAGATGAAAAATCAACAGTTTTGTGGACCTCGTTTTGGGTAGTTTGTTGTATCAACTTCTCGAGGGCGTAACTTTGACATACGATCTCTGTTTGGGGCACACGATAGCTCGTCAAGAAGGTATCGATAAAGAGATTTATTTTGGGGGCTCAATCAAATCCTTCAACTATCACTGAGGTGCTCGATCCCAAAAAATCTTCATTTAGGCCCTTAAAATGGCCCTGAAAGTTTAGGAACCGAAAAACTGTTTTAAGCCAGTTGGAATAGGTGGGTGGCCATGGATATCCACCTCGATCAATCCTTCCTCCTTTATAAGCAATGGTATCCATTGCGTTGAGTGCCCGGGGGAGAGGGAAAAACGTTTGTTGAATCTGCATCTTGATGAGTTGTTTACCTTGTTGGAGAAGTTGTGTTGTTTAGCTTGTTGAAGGTTGTCATGAACTTGTGGCTGGAAGGGTTGGATCTTTTTAACCAGTCTGGCTACATGAGATGACTATTTGTAGAAGGAATCTTTGTGCTTTGCTACAATCTTGTCGACCTGCTTCTATTGGATAGAAGGTGCTTGGACCAAGGCTGCAGGAGTTGTAGTGTCTTTCTATTCACCTTTTGAACAGATTGTGAAGAAGCTAAATTTTGTACTATGAGATACTACCTTGTGACATTGTTTAGGTGGGACAATAGTCAGAACTACCTCTAGTATCCTATAGAGATGACCCCCCAGAGTAATAATGACACTACGGGGTCAAGACTCATAAATAACATGACGCTTCCATATATATGTCTGGCTCAAAAGAACATCACAAACATCCAATGGGGAAACATCACATAATATGTCATACTTCTTGAAGGGTTGGATGTTGTATGACAATTGACACTATTTCCTGACACAAAAGTCTCATCCCTGGCGAAGCCACTCGATGTTGTATGGCTGCGGGTGTAGTGTTGTCGACAATCCCAACTGTTTGACAACCTCTGTTGAGATGAGGTTCTTATGGCTTCTATTATCAACAATAAAATTCAACGGGGTCCCCTTCACCCACATCTGTGAATGAAAAAGGCGCTCCCCATTTTTGGATCTGTTGGTTCTTCTGGTTGAATTGTTGCAGTCACAACAATAACAGTGGGGTCTATGTCGATTATTTGTTTTCTACTAGTATTTTCTGAATTATATTATGAATAGGGGTTCGACTCCTTGTCTTTGATCTCGAACACCAATCAATGTTTTGAGAAACATTCATCGGTGTTGTGCCAAGGGATTTTGTGGAAATCACACAATTTTCCAGTGTCCTTCATCTTATCATTACCCTTCTTTTCCTGTGGCTTGAATTAGTTTTTTGAAGGCTGGTTATTAGGGTCGTTTTTACCATACTTTGGTTGTTGTGTACTTGCAGACCCAAACTCCCGCTTGTTTTGGTGCTTAAATTTCTGTTCTATTTTAACAACATATCGATAAGCAACACCCAGTGATGAGATATCCAGAAAATCCATTTCAGTTTGGATGTATCTGTGTAGAGCCCCACGATATTTCAGAACCAAATGTCGCTCTGAGTCTTTGATACCCAAATTGGTGTGCAAGGTATGGAAGGTGTTGGTCAGCTCCAACATTTCTTGGCCCCTCTCTTGTTGCAGTGTTGTCCATCTCATGTATTGGTCATTATAGTTACCAACAGGGTAATATTGTTCCTTGACCGCATCCACAAAAAAATCTCAAGTGGGCTCGACCCCATATATTCCAGACTCCTCTATGGAACTTTTCTTCCAGTAAATTTCCCACCAATGTTTGACATGGGGGAGAGCCTTAAGGAGTGTGAAGGTGACCGTTTCCTTGTCGGATAAATTATGAATAGAGAAATACCTTTCTAGCAGATTTAACCATTTTTTTAGGACATCCGCATCTATATGTCCTTCAAATATGGGAATATCAAAATTAACTTGTACCTTGAAAGGAGAGGTTCCTCCAAAGTGTTCGCTTGATGAAGACACGCCCGTTGTTATCGACAGGAGTTGAAGGATGTGTGAAAATTTCTCCATCATTTCGTCCCTTTGTCGTGTGAGAGCTTACTCAAGCAACATATTAATATAATCGTTTGTTCTGTCATATTTTTGTTCTTTCACCATGGAGGATTCCTTGGGCGTGCGAGAGCGATTGTCCTCAAGAGAGACAAGCTTGAGATCTAACTTGCTATACTTGGACCTCATCGAGAA
The DNA here is from genome assembly GCA_010110895.2 of Picea sitchensis. NCBI lineage: Eukaryota > Viridiplantae > Streptophyta > Pinopsida > Pinales > Pinaceae > Picea > Picea sitchensis. The sequence goes on from SNQJ01S0003861.1 coordinate 143,211, forward strand.
CATGCACTAAAAAAATGATCAAGAGCAGCCATCTCTGAAACCACTGATCTAAATGATTTTCGGCATGAAATGTGAGCGGAGATATAATAAAGAAGTGTACAGAGATATTTCAGATATCTAATAATATAACATAAATATATCAGAGATGCAACCATAAATACAGAGATACACTAATACACAATTTCTATTAATGAGCGAAATGTACAAAACTATAGAAATACAGAGTGAAAGACTCGCTAGAATGGTTACCGCTCATCTCTGAGAAGAGATGTGACGACTACTCACATTCGCAAGAATATGATTGTTACAATGAGGCTCCAAAGACCTTTTTAACATAAAGAAAATCCAAAACCCTAACCCTGGAAGATGAAAAACCAATAGATTTGTAGACCTTGTTTTGGGTAGTTTGGTGTATCAACTTCCTGAGGGCGTAACTTTGGCATACAATCTCCGTTTGGGGCACACGATAGCTGGCTGGAAAGGTATTGATGAGGAGATTCATTGTGGGGGCTCAATTAGATATTTTGACCATCATTGATGTGATTGATCCTGAAAAATCTTCATTTAGACCCTCAAAATGACCCTGAAGTTTAGGAATAAAAAACATGCTAAAGATAGTAAATTTTCAGAAGACTGTTTTGAGCCAATTAGAATAAGTAGGTGGCCACCGATATCCACCTGGATCAACAGTGGCAATTGGACTACTTCAACATGGTGGCTAGTCTTCCGATATGAGACCCTAGTTCTCCAGCCTACTTCAACATTATGGTTCACACTTACCCATGAGACCTTGGTGTTGAGGAAAATGTATGAATTGCCTTACTCAATCATTTTCGAATCTTGCCTGGCTAGGAAAAGATAGTTAGGAATGTCACCCTGGGTTTTATAGCCTTAAAAATATTCTCCCAATCCACAAGTATTTGTTGGACAACAAAGAGGGGGGGGTGAATCAGTTGTTACCGTGCTTAAACAATTATACTTCTTTTAAAAACTTTACAAGACACTCAATGATGATGACAATAATGCAGGGAAATAGACAAAGACACATTCAACATCAGTCACATATATGAGAAACACAGAGACAGATATTTCCCGAGGAAACCCATACAGGGTAAAAACCTCTTTTTCTTTATATGATAAGTAATAGTTACATTCTTTACATTATCATACATATGAGCACCAACTCATAATGAGGCTACAACCTCAGTTTTGCACGCTGCTACTTGCTGAGAGCACCAACTCTCTGTTTTCTCTAGCACCCACTAGAAGGAAGCACCAACTCCCTGATTTTTCTAGCACAAACTAGAAGGAAGCACCAACTCCCTGTGTTCAAGCACCCACTTGAATCTCTGAGGACACCAATCCTCCCTAGCACCTCCCAACCACCCTGAATTATAAATTCTTTGTTACTAAAACTTATTACAACGATATAAAGTTATTCAATGGCTTACCAGCCTTGTCGCTGTTCTGTTACACTACTCTGCCATGTCTGCATCAGTGTCTTCTGCACACCCCTAGCATTTTCTGTTCTTCTACCTTTTATGCTCTATGTGCCATATCCTTTCAATGCACCATTCCTCGACTGTGCATTTTTGCTCCTGCGCTCTGCCTCCTTGCACACCCCTGAATTCTCCTACACAGCGACAACCCCTATCTCTTCTTTGTTCAACATTCTTATGGTCTCTGTTGTCTTTGTGCATGCAATATTCGCAATGCCTATGCATGCTCACTCTGTGCCAAATTCCTCCACAACTCGAGTGCTTTGTCTGATCATCATCGTGACTCTTCAACGTCTTTGGCCGTTTTCCACTCGTTCAACATCACTGTATGTTATACTGAGATTCCTCTTCGTCTTCTCTATGACAGTCGAGCTCACTCTCTCTGTTCCAGTTACAAGCCTTAATGCTCATCCAACTGTCAATCGTCTCCACGAACATCTTCATCCCTCTTGAAGATTCCCAGAGGCTCTTCACCTCCTCTGTTAATCACCCCGAAGTGTCTTTGAGTCCTCTGGCACAAACGATCAGTGGTTTCTGGCAGTTACACAGTGTCATGCTACATCATCCCTCTGATCTTGTTCAAATTCACCTGCATCGTTGGATTGGCTCCATGGGATCTTGCATTCATTTCGACATTTCGGCATTCGACAATTTGACATTCGTGTGACCATGTGTCTCGACACTCCCAGTCGCGATCCCCGAAAAGGAGCTTGGTTGCTCTAGCTCTTTCCCCCATCTCTCGCCGATGTGACCAAGGGCTGTGACCACAACCTTATGCATAAAATGCTTTCTCATTTCATGAAACTGGAGATGAGGCATCTCGACTCTCCAAGTCGCGATCTCTGAAACCCCGAAATGGAGTCGGATCGACGGTCCAGATCACACTCGAACTGACGGCTAAGATTAAATCACGATTTCGCATCTCGCGAGTTCTTCGCTGGAGTTGCTCGTCACTCCAAGTCGCGATAGGCGAAACTCCGAGATGGAGTCGGATCGACGGTCCAGATCAAACTCGATATGACGGCTATGATTAAATCACGATTTCGCATCTCGCGAGTTCTTCGATGGAGGTGCTCGTCACTCCAAGTCGCGAAAGGCAAAACTCCGAGATGGAGTTAGATCAACGGTCCAGATTAAACTCGATCTGACGGCTATGATTAAATCGCGATTTCGCATCTCGCGAGTTCTTCGATGGAGGAGCTCGTCACTCCAAGTCGCGATAGGCGAAACTCCAAGATGGAGTCTTTGTGATGCTCTGATCTTTCGCCATGCGTCCTTTTGATCAACGGTCAAGATCTTGTCGTGATTTCACATATTGTGATTTCAGCATTCCCGCGGTATGGTTTCTTGAATCTCCAAGTTGTGAGTCGCGAAACCCCGAAGTGATGTAAGCCTACTGACATCACACGTGGATTGACACGTGTCGAATAACTGCCACGTGTCACTCAGATTTGAGATTTCCAGTGGCCGAAGATGCTGAATCAACTTGACACTTGTTCTTGCCTGGTTGTGCCATGTGTTCTTAGCTGACGTGGTTTGCTGACGTGAGTTTGGTCGACGGTCCAGATGTGATCTTGATTCAACGGCTCAGATCATATCGCAATTTCGCATATCGTGATTTCGACAGTCCTATGGTGTTGTTTCTTGCCTCTCCAAGTCACAATTAGAAAAACTCCGATTCACGAACTCGCTTCACCTTGCACTTTTAAAGATCGTGCAGATTCTCCTGGATCCTACGATGGTCGGTCCTCGTGCTTGGATCTAATGCCCGAGATCTATCCTCCATATCTGTGCGCTCTTCTTGTCGACATTGAGATCTAACAACGATCGGGAATTCTGAATTGTTGATCCAACGATCACTGTTGCTGCTCTTCCCTGATTATCACTGCGCTACTGATCATCGCTGCTGTACTTGCCATCAATGACAAGCATATGCTGCCTGTAAAACATGCCAACAATCTCCCCCTTTGGAATTGATGGCAACTACGACACCCCTGTTCTTTTCTCCCCCTCTGACGTCAATGTCAAAGAAAACACACTCCCCCTGAGATGTTGCATTAATTTTAAGAGGTATCAGATATGCAACCAATACAAGAGTCCCCCTAACAGGATGGACTCTCTTAGAAGTGAGATGGGATGACACCCAACTTCTGTATGAGATATTCAAACGGTGTCTTGGCTAGGGGTTTAGTAAAGATGTCTGCAATTGGTTCTGTAGTGGGAATGTAATGGACCTGAACAATCTGATTGGTGACCTGCTCTCTCAGAAAATGATATTTTATGGGAATATGCTTGGTCTTGGAGTG
>SNQJ01S0003862.1:28374-44507 GCA_010110895.2 Picea sitchensis
AGTTTGATGATTACTGTTCATACCATGGGATTCATAGAGAGAAGACAGTTCCAAGAACACCACAAGAAAATGGTGTGTCAAAAAGGATGAACAGGACAATCATGGAGCATGCAAGGAGTATGAGATCGCATGTTGGTTTGCCCTTACAGTTCTGGGCAGATGTTGTAGATACTATTGTTTACTTAATAAATAGAGGACCTTCAAGCTTTTTGGATGGTATAATTCCAGAGGAGGAATGGACAGGAAAAAAGGTAAACTGTTCTTTTTTGAAAACTTTTGGTTGTGAAGCATTTGTCCATATTGATAAAGAAAATATAACATAGCTTGAGGCAAAATCCAAGAAGTGTGCCTTTACTGGATACAATGTTAATGATTTTGGTTATCGCTTATGGGATTATGAAAATAACGAAATCATTAGGAGTAGAGATGTCATATTCAATGATAAGGTCATGTACAAAGATCAGTTGCAGGGAAAGAAACAAGAAAAAGAAAAACAAGAATACACAGTGTTTGATGAGATCACTGAAAAATAAATTTCAAAGGAACCAGAAAATCAAAATGTACAACAATAGGAGTAGCAGGTACCTCAAACACCTGCAAGTGTTTAGAAAATCTATTAGGTTAAGTATACCCCTTGAACGATACCCTCCTTCATTGTATTATTTATTGTTGACTGATTCTGGTGAACCCGAATGTTATGAAGAAGAAATGCAAGTAGACACCAAAAAGAAGTGGGAGCAAGGCATGAAAGAGGAAATCGATTCCTTGGTAAATAACCATACTTGGGACTTGGTTCAGTTCCCTGCAAGAAAAAGAGCATTGCATAATAAATGGGTTTACAAGTTGAAGTAAGAAGATGGAGGAATAAAGCAGTACAAGGCTAGACTTGTTGTAAAGGGGTTTGCACAAAACAAAGGTATAGATTTTGATAAAATATTTTCTCCTATTGTTAAAATGACTTCAATTAGGAATATTTTAAGTCTTGTGGTAGTGGAAGATTTGCATCTTGAACAATTAGATATTAAAAAAAAAAATCTTCATGGGGATTTGGAGGAAGAGATTTATATGCAGTAGCCACAGGGGTATGGGGTCAAAGGAAAGGATAATTTGGTATGCAGGTTGAAGAAGAGATTGTATGGCCTAAAGAAAGTTCCAAGGCAGTGGTATTTGAAGTTTGACAGGTTTATGACAAAACATGGTTATAGTAGATGTCATTCTGATCACTGTGTTTATTTTAAAAGGCTAGAAAATTGAAGCTATATTATCTTGGTATTGTATGTAGATGACATGCTTGTTGCAGGGTCTAATATGAAGGATATAAATGTTCTCAATAAGAAATTAGCTAATTCATTTGAGATGAAGGATTTGGGTGCTACAAAGAAAATCCTTGGTATGAGAATAACAAGAGACAAGAAAAATCGCAAATTGACATTGTGTCATGGTGAGTACATAGAGAAGGTGTTGGAGAGGTTTAGAATGCAGAATGTAAAACCAATTAGTACAACTTTGGACAGTTATTTCAAATTAACTAAGGAAATGTGTCCCGAGACACAAGAGGAGATAGAATACATGTCGAGGGTCCCTTATTCATCAACAGTTGGCATCTTTATGTATGCAATGGTTTGTACAAGACCAGATATTGCACATGCAGTGGGAGTTGTGAGAAGGTATATGAAAAATCTAGGTAAAGAACATTGGGAAAGTAAAGTGGATTCTCAGGTATTTGAGATGTACTGCTACTCATGCATTATTCTTTGGAGGTTCAGACACTTTTCTACAGGGATATGTTGATTCAGATATGGCAGGTGATAAAGATAGCATGAGGAGCACCACAGGGTATGTTTTTACTATAGGTGGAACAACAGTAAGTTGGATTTCAAAACTGCAAAATGTTGTTGCACTTTCAACAACAAAAGTAGAGTATGCTGCTTCTACGGAGGCTAGTAAAGAAATGATTTGGTTACAGAGGTTTATGGAGGAATTGGGAAATAAGCAGGAGAACAATACGTTGTACCGTGACAGTGAGAGTGCCATTCATATTGCAAATAACTCAGCCTTCCATTCAAATACTAAGCATATACAGTTGAGGTACCATTTCATATGATCCATCTTGGAATATGGACATTTGAAGTTGGAAAATATACAAACTAGTCAAAATTCTGCAGACATGTTAACAAAGGGAGTAACCAGGGAGAAACTAAATTCTTGATCAGTTTCATTTGGTCTTCAAGCATGAAGATGAATATGAGAAACTTGCTAGGTCCAAGAAGGTTCATGTTCCAACAGATACAACAACGGTGGAGTTGTTGAGATTAGTCTCCAAGTGGGAGATTGTTGGTTGTGGAGCTTGATTATCTTCCTAATTCAGAGGTCTTTGTTTTCAGCCATGTTTATACCCCATGAAGACTTTACACCCCAGAAGAATGTACACTCTTCCATGCAGGGGAGTGCAGAGGGGGGCAAAATCGCCTTGTAAATGTATATTGTAATTTCATTGTAAATCTGGACCATTCATTATAAGGTCGCAGATCTAATGGTAGAAGTTATGTTAGGGTTTTTTTCCCTAGAAGGAAACCCTCTGTTATGAGAGAAATGTATTGTGGCAATGCATTATTGCAAATATTGTATTCTAATATAGGAGACTGTGAGAAAAAGAAGAGGAAGTTACAATGGGTTTGTTGTAGGTTGTATCCCTTGATTTGTTGGATGATAATAAAGGAAGGACCTAGAAAATTATTTGGTGGATGTAGCCCACACTGGGTGAACCACGTATATCTATGTCTCTATTGTATTGTGTATCTTGTGTTTTATTTCCGCATTTGTTTTATTTTATTGCTCCGCGATCCTGTTTTTCTAACAATAGGTGGGTGCGAATGCCTAAAAAATAATAATCCGGTACACATCATGGGGATTATGCCCTAAAAAATATACAAAAAGTGCCCTCGGCACATGATGAGTCCATTCTATCTAAGCTCAGGGCCTATTTGACATGATATAGTGAACGACAACATTTTCCAAACACCATAAGAGTTGGACCCAATTCCGTGGCACCCCAACTACATGAGGCTGCATCGATGGCAGGATATCCTCGATCTCGGCCATGGGAACTGCAAGAGTGAGCGCAGAGAGGCTCCGCTCCACCCGTCTCAAAAATCTCTCAGCCTCTCTGACTAAAGGTCCCCCTATGGTTTTTGGTCCACTGACTGTTGTTGGTACTGCCTCTGGTCGAGGATGTTGCCCAATCCTCGAGAAATTTGTCAGGTGCACTGGTCCCACATCTATGCATAACATATACATAGTTTTCAGATACTCTGATACACATAAAAATGATATATATAAAAGAAAATAAAAACTAAATAACTTTAAAAACACATGTACCTATCTCTCCTCACTCCTCTCCAAGAGGTACGAGCATGTCTGGATCTCTAGAGAAATTTACTCCAGCATAGGGGTAGTCCTCTCTCGCTGGAATCTGTCATGCCCACCAGTCGAAGAATTTGTCATCGAAGGCCTCTTTGGTCCTTCCTCCCCCCTGTCATGTCAACAATGCTTCCCATCTACACACCGTTGGGAAGGAGGCCACATGACCCTGCACTGTCTCTCTCGGACTTAGGCTGTGTACCCTCTCAAAGAAGAATGAACACAGAATAGTACCAAACCCAAAGTTCTTGTTGCTATGCTCATGGAAATCTGTAAGTTGCCTCNGCTTACTTGCATGAAGAGGCAACTTACAGATTTCCATGCAAGTAAGCATGATTGTGCTCCAGTAAAAAATACGTGCATCAAGGAACTACATAGCACAATACATGTGCGCCTAGGAGGCCTGGTGGACGACCACAGATCCAGTGATCCGCCCAATGAGAAGTAGGATCACCTTCAGTGACAAGTTGGTGATCTTGTTGATGGGAACTTGAGAACCTACTTTCTCAGTGTCTACCTCACATTGCATCCCGATGTAGTCAGCGATGTTGAAGAGCCCAGGAGGAAATGTGCACAGGTTGACTAGTTCCTCTCTCCTTGAGAGGCCAGTCAAGAAATAAATATCCTCGATCGTTAGAGTCAACGAATGCCCCTCAATCATGAATGCCTTTGCGTTTGGGTGCTAGTAATCCACTAGGGCATTTAGTAGCCTAGGTTGTGCCCTCATAAGTGAACACTGGTAGAACTTCCATAGTCTGCATTGTTTTAATGAGGCAATGGAAATAGGGTCCTCATCAACCAAGATATCAATCTCCTCGTGTTCCCTCTCCCTCCAATGGATATACATCCTATTACATGACAAGTTCAAGGGGGATTTAACTCTTGCATATTTTATTTTTTCCATGATTTTGAAGGTGTACATGGGTTGTTTTGGACACATTGGCATACATCCGTAGGCAGATTTTTTTCTTCCTATGGATGTGCATGGGTTGTCCTTGGACAACCCACATACACATAGGGATGCCCTCTTTTAGGAGGGCGTGCCCTCCTGAAAAATAAAAATAATGCATAATTGAAGAATATAAATGAAAGAGGGATGAATTTATACTTACTTGGTCCAAGCAGAAGTTCGTTTCGTCCTCAGAAGCTCCCGAAATCAACTCTTTTAGAAAAAAGGTCTTTTTTACCTTCTGGTTAATTTTCAAATTGCAATGGTGAAAATGAGTTGTCAGCTTCTATTTATAGACTTCTTTGGCCCTTTTTGCCATTTTGTTTTACCCTTTTGTCATTTTTTCTAGCTTGAAAATCATTGAATGTGGTATTTCAGTTTCTTATCGGATGTTACGATGTACTTTAATTTTGGTTTGCTAATTTTTTGGGGAGATGGGTCACTTTTAAAGGTCCTTTGGTAAAAGTTTTTTTTCAAACTTTTTGCATATAAGTTAGGATTCCACCTCCACTTTCTGCATCTTGTTGTATTTTCTTCTTTTCCATAGGATTGATCCCACCGAAGTGTGACATAGAACCATCTTTGTTGTTTTATAAGTATCGTGATTAGGTGGTAGAGCCTACCTTTACATGGATGCCCTTGATAGATCCGTGTTGCATTTTGGCATCCATGCTGTCTCTAATGAATTTAGGCTCGGGAGTCCTTGTTAGTCCTGTCATGATTACGAGAATGAGCCTCATACACCTGATGCATCATTACTCTTGGCCTCACCCTCGAGACTCCCAAAAATGAGCATACTTTGTTGTCTTGCAAGCTCACTTTGAAATCCCAAAGAAACATCCGACAAGACTACATTTATGCTTTTCAACCTTATCTGGATTAACTGAGAAAAGTAACCTCTTGGAGTCTTCTTTAAGCCCTTTTCAGACTCTCTAAACATGAAAAGATTGTCATGTGATATTGTTGTCCTTCACGCTCGCCAATCTCAAACTTGAAGAGACATCTGTTTGGCGGTAGTTTACCCCTTTTTCGGTCCGGATGGTCAATTTTACGAACAAAGGTATACTCTAACAGCTTCGGTTTGCTAGAAGAGTATTCTTAGGTATAAGTTTAGCCCTTTTTCGGGCTCGAGAGACTAAATTTACGAAATAGGAACCCCCACAGAGTCCATAGTTAAGCTCTTTTAAGAATCTCTAAAATTGAAAAGATCGTCAAGTGACCTTGTTCCTTCACACTCGTTAAATTGGTCCAGAAGAACAACCCCCATGGCATCCATAGTTAATCTCTTTTTAGACTCCCTAAAATTGAAAACATCATCGAGTGACCTTGTTCCTTCAAACTCATTAAATTGGTCCAGAAGAACATCTACTGGCATGAGTTTACCCCTTTTTTTGGCCTATAGATTAAGGAGGAAAAAGGTACACCTTGGGAGATTCGTCTCGCCGAGAGAGTTCTCTTCAGTAAATTGTATACCTTTTCGGGCTACAGAGACTAAATCTAGAAAAAGGTAGTGAGTCCATAGTTAAGCTCTTTTCAGACTCCTTAAAAATAAAAATATCACCGAGTGATCCTCTCTGTGTCACACTCATTAAAATGGTTTTGAATAGATGTCTTTTCGGTGCTAGTTTATCCCTTTTTCTAACCAACTAGACTATTTCCAAAAAAGGTACCTTAGTGGAGTCTTCTTTTATGTTTTTTTAGACTCTCTAAACGTGAAAAAATACCGAGCTTACCTTCTCTGGGATTGTTAAAAATACATTGAAGGGGGTTTCATCGTGTCTTTCTAATCACATTTTCATATCTGTGTCTTTGGCCTAATGTCGGCTCCATGTTTCTCTCAATTGAACCTTTGAAGAATTCCTTATATGAAATCCTTGTAGCACATGGCCTTTATGACCTAACACCTTGACCCATGGAGGAATTTTCCCCGAGTGTCCTTTTCCTACACATGTCTCATTGCTGTGAACATTAGTGTGTTCCTTGCACTTGGAGCTAGAATGCTTGTGACACTCATTCCTCCTTTGTAATGTAGAATTCTTTTATTCTTTTTCAAGCTCTTTAAAAAATTGAAAAAGACAAAAAAATAAAAAAACCCAAAAAGAGGGGACGGAAAATATATATTATTTTTTGGTAACACAATGAGTCTCCCTTGGACAAAGCACATCCTTCCGTTTGTTTCTCAATATTTGGGATCTAATATGACCTTAGTAAGTTGTTCTCGCTACATAGAGTTGTGTCCTCCTCTGTTTGGTTACTCTTCCAAACACATGAAGTGTTTGTGTTTCCTCCTCCACTGTGAACTTATGTCAATGTCATTCTGCCTGAGTCTGATCATCTTTCATGCTCTTGTCCAAGGGAAGTTTCACCCATCTTGAGTCGAACTTTCTATAGTTTGTCTCTTTCCCTCATGCCCGACCATCCCGAAAGTCCAATCAAGTCCTTGTTCGAAATCAATGAAGTTCTTTGCCTGATCATCGAGATCTTCTTGTATTTTCCCGATGAGTCATTGAAGACCTCTGGGTAGTGAATTCATACACTCACATTGTACTCCTACTCGAGTATTGAATATCTTGAAGTTTTTTCTTGAGCTCTACAGAACTCATCTCCAGCCATCGGGCATCATTGACTTCTTGAATACAAATACTATACTTGTATATATTTGATTTTGAGATGTAGATCCACTGTGTATTGCTCGCGGCTACACTTTATATAGTTATATGACATGGATCTGTAGTGTATTTGATTGGAAGCCATGATTTATTTCATCCCTAGCATGGGTATGCCCGATTCGGTGAGACAATTGTTATTTTTGCAAATGGCACCTCCCGAACTCTGGTCCCGAGCTCACTCGTTTCGTACATTGGTGAAGATTTTGTAATGTATTTTGGCCATCAGATACTCTTCTGACCTCACACATTAGGGGGAATCTGTTATAACCCTAAATTTATCTACACATGCATACCTAGCATTTGGCCCTCTTACTTGCATTTTTTTTCCAAGCCATCACTGAGTTGCTCTTCTAAAAAACACATTTTTTGAAGATGTACGCACCCTACACCACTACTTCCTGGGTACATATGCTTGCTGCACCACTACAACCTGCGTATGTACGCATGCTGCACCACTACAACCCACTTATACTTGCAAATTTGCAAGGAATTCGTTGAGATTATGGGCTATTAGGTAGTTTCCCAACTAATCCATCACCTATAGCCCGTCACCCAACTGAATAACCATTCGTTTGTCATATAAAAGGAGGTTTTGGGGTATCATTCTAAACCTATATGTAAGAATAGTGAAACTCTTCCCATTTCACATCCCCTCCTTGCCCCAAGCATTTGCAAACCTTTTGTGAGAATTGCCTCAGAATTCCCCAATTTGTCTTCCTTCCTCCATCATAAATCCATTATACTTCCCAGGAATAAGGTTGATAGGAGAATCTTATTGGAGGCTCACTTGGAGCTTGGTGAAGAGGATCTCGGACCAGGTTTAAGGAGCAGTAGATGACTTTGGTTGTAAGTGATCATTGTATTATCAATAAAAGATGTACTTTTCCTATCCCAAAACATGACATGTCGAATGTTTGCATTTGATTTATGTTTTTATTCTAACATATGACCCTTATTTATGTATAAAATGTATTCTTGTAGCTTTTTGTTTGTCTATCTTTGAATGTAGGACAACCTTGGGAGGCATTTTGCAGTCAGGGAAGCTATTGAGCGCGAGAGGATCAACACCAGACGCAGAGTAAAGGTACAATTACCAAATCCTTCTCATGTTTATTTTCCTGCATAAGTATGGGGTATGTTTGGGGTAGTTAGAGAAGTAGGATAATTTTAAACAGTTATTGATCTACCTACATTGTAAACTTTGGTGTAGCCATAGGGGGTTTTTCCCGCTAGCAATGATAGTATTTTCTGTTTCTTCAAGGATTTCTGACATTTTTTCTTTTGAATCATGATCCTCTTCTTCATATTTTTGTAGCTACTCCTTCTGTTTCAAATTCTTTTTCCTAAGCTTCTTTATTTTTCTTAAGGAACAAATGAATTCTACTTCAAGATCTACTTCTCTATATGTTTCGAAATTTTCTTCTTATTTTGAATACATTGTTTCTTTCCATTTATATTCATCAATATTTTTTTCAATTTCTATACAAAGAGTTTCTTCTCTATCACTATCAGAACTACTTTCACTGCTTTCTTCAAACAAGTCACTAACCCCTTTTGAGTAGAGTTTCTTGTTCTGTTTATAAGAGTTCTTCTTTTTTTCATGCTTGTCCTGTGTGTTTTTATTTTTGTGTTGATGATTTTTTCTCCCTTTCATTATGTTATGGTCTTATTCATCATCACTAATTTTATTTTTCTCATATGGAAACTTAGCAACAAAATGTCCTATTTTTCTACAATGAAAGCAATTAAAAGGTATCTAACCTTTGTATTTGTCATATCCCTTTTTTAGCTTTCTCACAAAATGTTCTTCCTCTGTGTCTAATTCACAACTAGAATAGTCACTTGATTTTTGTTATTTGTTGTTCATCTTCTTTGAGGCTTCAAAAGTTGCTTCTTTCTTTGATGGTTTTTCCTTTTTAGTCCACATTTTGTATGCAATGAGGATCTCATTCAATTCATCCATTGTTAATTTATCAATATCCTTTATTTCCTCAGTTGAGGAAATTTTTGCATCAAATATTAATGGGAGTGACCTCAACACCTTTTGCACAATCATTAGTTCTGTAATTGTTTAACCAAGTCCTCTGATAGTGTTGACAATTATGTCCACAAGGAGGAGATGGGTTGCAACATTTTCTTCATCTTTCATCTCCTAACTCTTGAACTGTCTTCTATGAGTTTGGATATTAGCCTTCTTGACCTTGTCATCTCCTTCATGGATGTTTTGAATTTTTTCACAAATTTCTTTCACTAATTTGAAATGAATTACTTTGAAAAACTCTGATTCTCACATACCACACAAGATTTCATTAATGGATTTTGCATCATATTCACTAGTATTTTTCCGATCATATTTATTGGTGGAGTTGTTAGGGCTATAACCAGTCACGATTGATTTCCAAATATCAAAACCAAGGGCCATTAGATATGTTCACATCCTTATACTCTATAAGGAATAGTTTGTTTTATTAAACAAAGAGCCATGTTTGTAGAGAAACCTTCCTGATTGGCCATGTGTGCTCCTGAGATCTACCTTCCAGTGGTTAGAATGTTTTCAAAGGAATTGACTCTGATACAAATTGTTGAGCACACACTTTGACTAACAAGGGGGATGAATCAGTATAAGGATATCTTTTTTTTAACATTCAAAAACCACATTGAAGAAATAACATAAATGTAACAACTAAAAGACACAATATTTTAATTAGAAACCATTTCAGCAGAAGACAACAAAAATATATTTTTATAAATTTGTAGACACCAACCTAATGGAGACACCAATACCCTATGTTGTTTGTATGATATGACCTATTGGATACACCAATCCCCTCTACTATTTGTAGGCACCAACCTATTGGAGACAACAATCCCCATTTTTTTTTGTAGGCATCGACCTACTAGAGACACCCATCCCCTCATTCTTTGTAGGCATCAACCTATTGGAGACGCCAATCCCCTCTATTGTTTGTAGGCACCGATATATTGGAGAAAATAATTCCCTCTTTTGTTTGTAGGCACTAACCTACTAGAGACATCGATACCCTCTACTATTTGTAGGCACCAAACTACTAGAGACACCAATCCCCATAACTATTTGTTTTGTAGGCACCAACCCACTGACAAGTTTATAAGTTATTCATATGTATTTCCTTCACTAGTCTCCTTATTCCTTCTACCTTCACCAAATCTTCTTTGCACTCGTTACTTCTGCTTTCGACAGATCTAATCTACACTCACTACTTCTTCTTTCTCCATATTATCTCGACACTCACTCGTTATACTTTTGTCATATCTTCTTAGCGCTCGCCCCTTTTTATTTCGCAATATCTATTTACTTGGATCATCACATACTTCGTCACTCTCTCATTTTAAAATAATATTCAATATTTTCTCATAATATATTCTCTTATGTAAATATTAAATTTTCTCTCTTCACCACACTCTATTTCTAACAATTATCTTCTCCTTTTATACTTTACCATTAATTCTACATGAAAAGTCATGTACATTTGAAAAGGGACAACTTTCACTAAATAAATAATTAATTTCCCCTTTTTTAATTTACTTTTCAACATACCATGGGAAAAATACCACCATGGGTTTTAAAACCATGTGCACTTTTACTCCACTTTCACTTTTTGATTCACATTCACTTTTTAATCAACTTTCACATAACTTCTTGTTTAATCCACTTTCACATAACTTCACATTTAATCCACTTTCATATAAATTCATATTTAATCCACTTTCACATAACTTCCTATTTAATCCACTTTTATGTAACTTCATTTCTAATCCACTTCCACTTTGTATTTCTTAAGGTCAACTTTCCTTTGAATATTTATATTTGAATACTTAACTTTGACATCAATGAGAGTAAATTATTCAACACCTTGAGTTCCTAGTGATAGAGAGAACCTAATAAATGAATGGGATGTCATGGAATTAGAGAAGTGAAGGGGTACATTCCTTGGGTTGGGAAAGTCAAGAAGAAGAGAGATGGAGGAAATTCAGGTTAATTGTAGGAGAATACTAGTGGGTTTGGGGATTGTTTGAGATGTGAGTGGACAGTGAGAGACACTCTCTTTTTTGGATTCCTAGCCCCTAATGTGGGGATAAATTGTTGTTGAGAACTAGAACAAGCCTATGGTTGGGTGTATTTTCCATCCCAAGTAGCTGGTTGCACAACTTTTTTAAAAGATAAGTCTTTGTCTATTTTTCTTAGTTATTTATGAGTTTAATTGTTGTGTGTTTTAATCTGTGTATCGGAATGAATTATACTTAGTTGTATTAATTTAATTATCTACATTCATGTTTAGTCCAACATGTTGCAGCTGCATCTAAATTAATGATAACAAACTGGTTCATTTTTTGTGCATTTGTGTAGCTGGTAAGCTATAGGATTAGCTAGAAGAAAAATTTATTTTATGTGTATTTGTACTTGATAGTGTTCCTTATTTATGATGGGGGATGTTACACATATAGACAAGAAGTGTTATAGAGTTATTAACCTCCTAACCACTAAGCCATAATCGCCTAGAGGTCACCCATCAAATCCAACAAAATTCACTTCTTCCCTGAGTTTCCAGCGAAATTCCAACCTGGTCACCTTTTTTCTTCACTAAGGGTGAAACCAAAAGGGATGGTCGCTCCGCTTTTCCTGCCAAGATCTGACTGGTCACTCTGTTTGTGCATCTAGGGAGTGATCGATCGAGCCTACAATTCCCATTTTTGGATTTGGTTTCAATGGATGATACTTCCCACTAATTTCTTTGGGTTTATCCCCGAGAAGGATTCCATTATGAGCTCAAGAATCTTAACCTAATAACTATATGCCCTTATCACTAAATCCCTATAAAATCCAAGTCATTCTCATGGGAAAGGGTAAAGGAAATATCTATTAAACTTGTGTTGTTACTTTGGCTACAAGATTTGGGAAAGGAAATTGGAAGGATACCATTGCATCAAATTCTCAATTTGTAAGTTGTAATGTTGTTTCAGTGATTAATAGGTGTAATGGACGTTTCCCTCTATTCAATTGTCTATTTGGATTCATATATTCATTTGGATGGACCTAATAGAGTTATGTGTTATAATATGTTAGTATATTTTTCATTGATTTGTATGCGTCTACTTTGATCTTGGGAAGGATATTTTTTTTGTGTGTAGATATATGTCTCTTGGAGTGGAAACAATATTCAAACAAGAAATTAACCAGATGCATGCAGGGAAAACCTTCAGAAATTAGGTATTCTTCCTCATCACAAAGACTCCTAGTTTCCTTTTGCATATAGATCATATCTTGAAACTTCCATAGATTACACCTCTATTTTTGTCTTAGGTATAGGAAAAACTTAAGGGATATTAGCTCCTCCAGGGCTTAAAATCCATACAACAAACTGGAAACTCTATCGAGGACCTTCCTTTATGTTCTTTATTTTTAATTTATGAGTTTTATTTCTAATATCTTCATCCACTTAAGTGTCATGATCTGATTTCCAACCTTTGTTGTACTCTTTCCTGAGTTTAGTTAAAGAAATCTCCACCTTAGATCTGATAGATCTTATCCATATCTAGTATCTTTTCATTTCTTTGTTCTGGTCACACTTTCCCAGTGTACACAGAGTGAGCTAACATCCTATGGTCGCACTTTTCCTTCCTTAGGGAAGTGACCATCTCTGCTCCTAAGCTTACCAGGAGTGACCATACTTTCTGGTCGCACTATTTCTTTTACTAGGGAGTGACCAAGTCGCTCTATATCCCTTTTCAGGGAGAGAACATTATCTTGAGAACCCTTTTTGAAGATTTATCCTTAGAAAAACTCACCCAGGTCCATTTCCACTGGCATCCTTCAACACTCCAGCCTACCTTAGGCCCGTCTAAGTGATTTTACTACATATTCTTTTGAAATTTATAGAATTTATCTTATCCTTTTTTTCATCTTATGTGATTGATCGGTACAACCAGAATCATCTAGTCTAATCCATTTAATTAGTTAAAAGTATATTGGCATCTGTTTGAGAAGATTATTTTGTAAAACATTTCTTTTTTGTTCTGCAAGTCTCATTTTCATTTGTTTGAGTGCTTGTTGTTTCCAAAAATATTTGTATAACGCTTCAAACTATTATCAAGACTTGAATTTTTGTCTGCTTGAAGTTTTCATGTTTGTTTATTTCTTCCAACTTTTTCATTCATTATAGAGAATTGTTGATCAAAAGTAAAAGTTAAAGAATAATGTTGTTTCAATTTTCATATAGTTTGGAAAAAGAAAAGAAAAAAAAACACACTGCATTTGGAGTGCTTTATGACATGGTTGACACAATTTTTGTTTGGTTAACAATTTCGAAAATCATTTAATAGTTTGGTTGGAAAATTGTTCTTTTTCTCATTTGCAAGAATAAAATTGAATCGGTATGCATTAGGGTGTTCTGTTACAAAATAAGGAAAAAGGAAAAGTACTCCTCTCCCTCCCATAAATAGGATTCATTGAAAAGAGAATTGTTGAAATTTCATTATTTTGCATCTATTTGGAGTCAAGTCCTTTCACATCATAAGTTTAACTTCTGCAGAACATTTTGAGTAAAACAAATTTAAAAAAAAACACACATTAATAAAATTTACTAGAATTTTATTTTATAGAACACCAACAATAGTCCAGGTTTAGGGTATTTGGACTAAGACAAGTGAGTAGACTTCCCAAGACCACAAAACAATAGAACAATAAAGAGTGCTTAAATCCAACCTTCGTATAGGAATATCCTAGAACCCCCTCTCACACAGGGGCTAAACATGAGGTCATGTGCGGGAGAGAAACAAAGATTACCCCTCCAAGGCTTAATTGAACGTAGTGGAAAGATCGTATATTGTGGGTTATTATTGAAGTGTCACTGGTCTCATTAGGTCTCGATTCTTTGTGAATTTTGAATCCACTCGATGTCCTCAAGAGTTTACCAGTCCTCTTGTTTTCATTCCTCTAGAAGAATTTCAGACTTGATATATTGCCCATACTTTCGATCCTAACTATTGACTATACCCACCCAGAGGTTGAATGTGATTTGGTAACCCTAGTGGCCATAATCCTTAGGGTCTATACACAAGGTGATGGTGAAGGGGAGTCTTTGTTGTACCTAGGTCAGACGTTGGTCAAACTCACTTGGGATCCTTGGAGGGTAACCCATGAATAGACTATTGGGGAGCCTACACCAAGGTGTAAGTTCATTAAGAAGGTCACCAACATAACTGATCCACCCGCTCACCCCAGTCCCTTCTCATGTTTTTTTGCAATTTTGGATTTCATCACCAACTAGTAAGCTCATTATGAGAAGTTTTGATTTGTTTTTTTGATTCCTATATTTCTTAACTCGTTCTGTTTGTTTTTTTAGTTGGATTTAGGATTATCGTTGTCATAATTTCATCCTAGGCGACCAAGGATTATGTATGTCTCGTAGGATGCAAGGTTTTCCTCCTATACATTACGAACCCTTACCTCCTAATTCACTTATATACAATCCTCAAGAAGAACTCAACAAGGAAAACTAGTTTGAATATGGAAGCATTCCTACTCCTTTGATTGAATGCCTAGAGGGATCCAATATTCATGAAGGATTTTCCCCTCCTACAAATCTACCCTTTACTCATCCTATTTCCCCCCTCCTCGTACAGGTAAAATATTCTAGAGAACCTGAAAATGATATCGATTACCCTCTTCTACCACTTGCCTTTCAAAGATGTCGTGAACATGAAATCCCAATGACCCCACATGTCAGAAGAATTCACCATGCCACCAAAGGTTTCCAGTCCATCCAATCCTATCCAAAACCCTGTCAAAACCTTTGGCCATGAAATTTTCAAGTGGTTGGATACAAATATTGAATAAAATTTTAAACTCTTGCATCAATATCCTCCACATGCATATTCACACTTATTTCCCCTATTTTTCAAACGTCTTTCCCTCATACCTCCCATATGCACTCTACATTACAACCGGCTCAACTAAAGGTGATGCCAACCCGAGCATCAACCTTGAAATCCATCTCACAAGTCGTCCCAACCATCTTAGCGCCACCCTCAGGAGCCCAACCTTCTACACCCTGCACTCGGGGGAAACCTCTATTTACTCCAACATTACAAGGAGATGATCCAAACCTTTTGGGAAAACAACCTTTGACTGAAGGATTTCCTCCCCAGGGGATTCAACCAATGGATTTAGGACAACAAACATTTATGAGCCAACCTCTCATTGCGGGACAATCCCTATACTCAAGGAAACTATCCGGTTAACATCCAATTGGGGGGAAACCCTCAGATTCCAGGTCATTTCCAGCGGGGGCATACCCTCCCATTGGGATCCAACCTCTATTCGACTGGGGGAAACCACCCACCGGGGGGAAGCCCCCAGCCACAAGTACATACTTTCCTTGGGGGAAAAAATCAAGTAGGGGGAAACTCATAGCTATTGGACAAAAAACAACATGGGGCCAAACTACTCCTTCTACCACCAACCTACTTTCAGGCCACCCATATTTAGGAATGGAAAATATTGTATGGAACCTACACATTTAACCCGTTAACCGTACAATTGTGAACCAACCAGGAGGAGGACCACCCTATTGTGGAAGACCTCCTAGAGGATCATCCTATGGAGGAGGACCCCCTAGGGTGTTGGTAATTTCAGTTAACAGAAAGAAAATTAGCGTATACTTGTCATTGATGGCAAGTACAATTGTGGTTGCAGTGATGACAATAGCAATGAATAGCAGCGCAGCAATAATCGGGAGGAGAAGAGTCAGTGACTGTAGGATCTTATTCAAATTTCCCAAAAGAACGAGGGACGTCATATCTGTAGAAGTTGCGAGAGAGATAACTCATCGGAGAATCAGGAATCGGAGTTTCACGAGTCTCATGAACAATGACAATGAAAACCCCGAAATCGCGATATGCGATTTCGCGATCTGATTGCAGGCGTTAAAGCCAAGGTGAAATCCCGACGGGATCTGGACCGTCTATTCGTGTGGACGCATGGCATTCTGGAGGCTCCATCGGAGATTCGGCGATTGGGACTTTGAAATGTCCAGTTCACTCGACAACGAAAACCC
>SNQJ01S0003862.1:44517-58700 GCA_010110895.2 Picea sitchensis
CAATTGTTTTAGTATTTCCAACATAGGGGACCACCATACAGTGGCAGACCTCCTGGAGGACCCCTTGGGGGACTACCCTATGGTGGAAGACCTCCTAGAGGACCAACCTATGGAAGAGGACCCCTTGGGGGACCAAACTATGGCGCAGGACCTCTTGGGGGACAACCCTATGAAGAAGGACCTCTTGGAGGACCCCCTAGGGACAACCCTATAGAGGCAGACCTGCCAGATTATGACCCTATGGAGGAGGACCCCATGGAGGACAACCTTATGGAGGAGGACCTCTAGAACAACCACCTCACAAAGGAGGACCATATCACCAACCTCCATAGGTCAACAAACAACTCTCATTCTTGGAAACTTTATATTTTCCATATCTTTTGCGATTGACTAATGACCCCATATTGCATTCCCTCTTTTTCCCCCCCATTCCTGCCAAAATTTCATCAGACATTCTGAAATTCGACGAAAAACCTGGAAAATATCTGAATAATCATGTGATGACTTTCCATCTATGGTGTTCTTCAAACTCCTTGATAGACGAATCTATTCAATTACGACTTTTCCAGGAAACCCTAAGAAGACCAACATCCAAATGGTATATAGAAATGTTATAGAACTCCTTTCATGACTTTAATTACCTTTCCATGTAAATTTTGGCACACTTTCAATTACCTATCATATATGATACCAGTACTGAGATATGAACCTCATTATACCAATCAACTTCCACCCATAATTTAGATCACATTCATGAGTGGAGGTGTCGAGGAAGATTAATCAAAGCCACAATCCCGAATCAATTATTAGTTGATTGGTTCACAAAGTCCCTTTTTCCACCTATTACTCGAGAGGTCTCCATGGAAGGCACTGTTATTGAGGAATAATCTATCATTCGAGCCAAGTATTTAGATTTGGTATACTCTTAATCTGGCACGTTATATGACCTGATTCCTAATGGTCCTCGACTGTTGAATGATCAAACCAACCCAAAACCTGGACCCCATGTCGATGGTATGATTGATCTTGTTTCCACATATACAACTTGTCAGATGATTGGGAAACATAGTCAATTGACTAAAGCTACCAATTCTAGCTCATCTATCCATTCCAACACTCTGATTAATCCCCTTTCCAAAACCTCCAATGTTAATATGGTGCAATCAAACACGACAAAAAACCCACAACAATCTGAAGGAAAAAATAATGGTAATAATAAGAAAAAGAAAAATTCTTGTGAGTATCCTGACCCTAAAACCCAAGAAAAAAATGTTGAGGGAAAGAAGACACGAAAGTCCAAATATCCTTGCATGGTTTGTAAAGAGGATCATTTCACTAAAGATTGTCCTCATGTTGTTGAATTTCATCAATATCTCGAGAAAGGAACATCCCCTTCTACACTAGTAGTTTTAAAAAATCCTTTCCCCCCAAACAACAAAATCTTATCACGCAAACAATAGCACCCCCACTAGGGGGAAACCCTGAGTCCCCATCAGTGAATATCTTGATGGTTAAATCTATGACCATATCTATTAGAGCCAAGAATTACAAATCTCTAGAAGGTGATTATTTACTTAAGGACCCCCCCTCAACTACCATATCGAATGGCCCTCTCACACTAGAGAAATCAGCTTTCAAACCTATCATATACCCTCCAAAGGGAGTACTTCGTTGAACTACACATAATCCTAATGCTCAGGCAGTCCAATACTATAGTATAGTAGAAGACCTTTCCCAAGCCCCTTGTGCCATGTTGGCACTCGAAGTACTACAGTCATGTCCTACATTATGTAAGGCCTTGTTATCAACCATCAATGGAATTGACCCTGTAGAATCTAATGTCATTTTTTTTGACACAAACTACAATGAGTCACGCCTATCACATCAATTGGAATTATAGAACACTATCTGATCTCTCAATAAAAATATTTTCTGAACAATTCTTGATGAAGGCGTCACAACATTCATCATGTCCTTGTCATGTTGGAAAGCTCTTGGATCTCCACAACTTACCACATCTAAATATATCCTTAAAGATTTTGACGGAATTTTTTTCAAACCCCACGAAAATCTCCCCTCGTTACCAGTTGAAATCGCAGGAACAATTGTTTCTATAGAAGTCGAAGTGGCCAATGCCACACTAAACTATAATTTTCTCTTATGTCACACTTGGTTTTATGCCATGAAGTTTTCTATGTCTAGTGTCTTTCAACTTGTCAAATTTCCCCACCAAGGGAAGATTGTCACTGTAGACCAACTAGACTCTTACACACCATACTAATGAATCAATCCTAATGATAATGTCCCTTTTATAGGAGAGTCTTCATCGGGATGAGAAGGAATTGGGGTAGGCCTTTACCCATATTTAATGGGAAATTTTCCCCTCCCCCAACTAGAAATCACCCCAAAGATCTATATTAATATGATCTTCGTGGTTACAGGTAAACCCATCGATTACAATGACCCCTTGGTAATTCCCCACCCATCGAAAATAGAATCTTATGGAGACACCATGCCACTACCACCAATGGAATTGGCATATTCGATGATAAAATCCACAGGATAATCTATTGATTCTCATTCTAGTCTCCTACTGGATGAGAAACTAGATTGATTTTCCTCTCCCTATTGGGTTAACCACACTTCAAAATCACACAACTTTCTCAACCTCATCCTACCTCTAGACGAAGTTTTTATGGAAGTCATGACTTTTCAAGATATACCTTGGGAATATTCTCACCATCGATCATCCTTCCTTCCCAATGGAGAGAATAAAGAAACCCAAATAGAAACCCTCATTTCGATTGATATTCGAGACCCATGCCTCTTATCTTCCACATCATATCCTATTTTTTCTGAAGGAAATTTGGGAAACATTTCCAAAACCATTTTGATAGATATTTCAGTTAAACTTGGGGTTGTGGAAAGCATCCAAATAGGCACAGATTGTTCCCCTGAAGAAATTAAATCTTATACTTCCATATTCAAAGAATTCTGCAACATTTTCACCTAGTCTTATGAGGAGATGCTAGGAATTGATCCATGAATTGTTGTCCACGGAATTAAAACTTACCCCAGAGCTCATCCAGTTAGACAATGGCTCCATCCAGTTCATCTAAGGAAAGTTGTAGTAATTAAGGAAAAATTTCAAAAAATATGAAACATTGGTTTTATTTATCCTGTTCCCCTAACTGAATGGGTGTCCAACATTGTACCCGTTGACAAAAAGGAGGGCACTCTTCGGGTGTGTGTTGATTATATGGACCTTAACAATTCCTTTCCTAAAGAAAATTTCCCTACCCCTTTCATCGATCAAATTATCGATGATTTTTCCAGATTTGAAGTATTCTCATTTATGGATGGCTTCTCTGGCTATAATCAAATCAAAATTACCCCGTAGTACCAACACATAAACTCCTTTATCTTCCCATGGGTAAATTTCACATATTGAAAGTTACCATTTGGTCTTAAAAATGTTGGTGCAACATTCCAGTGGGCCATGTCTTATGCCTTCCATTACATCAAACATATCATCTAGCCTTATCTAGATGATCTCCCTACCCGATCTACCAAGTAACCAAATCACGCAGATCACCCATGCCAAATCTTTGTATGTTGTTGATATTAAAACATTCACATAAATACACACAAATGTATCTTTGTCATGGAGCTCGATCGTTTACTTGGTTTCATCGTATCCAAGTTTGGTATCATAGTTGATCCCCTTAAAGTTGAGGCAATCATTAACTTGCCTCCCCACACCTTCGTAATCCAATTTCAAAGTTTGCAAGGGAAAGGAAAGTTTCTTAGGAATTTCATCGCCAATTATGACGAAATCACCAGAGGTTTCATGAGATTATTTACAAAGGGTATACCTTTCATTTTCGATGAAAAATCTCAATGGTATTTTGATGATTTGAAGTAATTTCTTACATCTGCACCGTTACTCAAACCCCCAAATTACAATAAAGATTTCATTCTATATCTGGAAACTTATGGTACCCCCATTGGAATGGTATTATCCCATACTGATGATAATTATAATGAACATGTTATTTACTATCTAAGTAAGGTCTTAGTTGGTGCAAAACTTCGATATCCCTATATTCAGAAGTTGGTGTTGGAAGTTGTTTACACTGGCCAAGGATTCTGGAATTATATTCTGCTTCAAGCCACCACCATTATATCCGAAGCAAATCCAATGCAATATTATTTTTCATTCTAGATATTGGGGGGTAAATGCTCTAAATGGATCGTCCTACTATAGGAATTTGACCTTGAATTCTCCACCTCTAAATCTAAAGAATCCTTGATCTTCGCGGAATTAATGACTAATCTTCCTCGGGCCTTTGATTAATCTGTGGTACAATATTCATTGCCTGATGAATATTTGTTTCTCATCAACTTGTCTAATCCTTGGTATGGATACATATTGATTTATCTCCAGACCCAACACTTTCGACCCAATCTTTCTAAGGATGACCGTCGTCGCATGCGCCATCAATCCCAAAACTATATCATCGTCAGCGATACCATTTACCGTCGTGGGGTAGATATGATATTACACCAATGTGTCATCCATTCTAAAGCCTAATGAATCCTCGATGACTACCACTATGGATCATGTGGTGGCCATTTGTTTGGGTTAGCCACTACCCAGAAAATTTTACGCACACGATAGTTTTGGCCTACAATTTTCAAAGATTGTATAAATATGGTACAAAATGCCACCCATATCAATTTTTTTCCAAAACAATGCATGCTCACCCTGCTCCTTTACATCCATTCATTGTAGTTGGCTTTTTCTCTAAATGGGGCATCAACTTCACTACATGTAAACCCCCTTTTGCTACTAGTCATAATTACATTATTGTGGTCGTTGATTATTTCACAAAGTGGGAAGAAGCCATGCCTACCTTTTCTAACAATGTTGAGACTGCAACATTGTTCGGATTCAATCATATCATCACACGTTTCAGTGTGGCTAAGTCTATTGGACCAATCATGGATCACATTTTTGCAATAGCACGATGACCGAATTATCTACTTTGTTTCATTTTTACCAAGAACACTCACCCCCCTATTATCCTCAAGCAAATGGTCAAGTCAAGTCCATCAATAAGGTACTTAAAAAAATGCTTCAGAGAATGATAGGAAAACATAAAACTAATTGGCATTTAATTTTATTCTCTGCCTTGTGGGCATGTCAAACCTCTACCAAAACTTCCACCATTTTCACACTATTCCAACTCGTTTATGGCTTAGAGGCATCTTTTCCCATTGAATGCGAGATCCCTTCCCTCAAGCTAGTTGTCAAAATCCCACATGACACTTCCACCAAAGAAGAATGGCTCCTATATTTATCCCTCCTTGATGAGTGATTTCGATAAGCCTTCATGGCCAATGAGTCTCACCAAAAGAGAATCAAACCCCAATACGATTAGAAAATACGCCCTCAAACCTTCTTAGAAGGAAATTTAGTTTTTGTCTACGACCAAGAATATGAAAACTTAGGTGCGGGTAAGTTCAAACCCTTATGGCATGGACCCTATATAATCAAATGAGTTCTTAAAAAAGGAGCCTATGAGCTATAATATTATCAAGGTAATATGTTATTGGAGCCCCACAAGGGGCTCTATTTGAAAAAGAACTATGCATAAGCCTTGCGCTATCTAGTGCTTCTGTACCATATGTATTATAGAGTTCTATGGTTGATTTTTTTTCCCTTTGTGTGACATTAATTTTCAATCTACTTATCATGCTTAAGGATTGATTTACAAATGTTGTTGTTTCCCTCACCCTATTTTGGATATGCGGATGGAGCTAGTCACACCTCTTAGAATATTTCTTCCACTACCTAGGTAATCATTTCACCTACCAATGACATAGTAAGCTCTAGGGGAATATGTATCGGCATTGCAACGAACAATGTTGTTGAATATAGTGTCATTATTGAACTTCTAATCGAAGCATCTGCTTTGGGAATACACCACTTGATAGTGCACCCAGATTTTGAACTCGTCGTTTCACAACTCAAATAGAATTATTCTATTCGAAATCCTATCCTTTTTCATAAATATTTGAGGGTACGACTCTTGGAATGATTGTTTCATTTGATCTCCTATGAACATATACCAAGACAATTCAATTCGTTAGCTAACTCCCTAGCAAATTTCGTATTGAATTGGCATCTACTTCATTAAAAAACACCACTTTAAGCATTCACTATATAAATCATCACATACATATAAGCAAAAATCACAAAGTAATATGTCCATATATATATAAGGCGTGTTCGAAAAAACATCCAAAACTGGTATACCATAACAAAATTGGGTTATCCACCCATACATCCAAAAATAGATATGCATCAAATTCCATAAAACTAAAACAACACTAATCATTACGAGGGGACCTATAATTGTTATAGCGAACCACATCCCTCATGACATTCCACAAAAGACTCCAAAATTGATTTCCCACACCCATTGTATGCCTCTGCATACATAGAGGTATGTCATCCATATGTGACACTAGGATCCCAACAATTAAATGCTCGAGATTTTCGTTGAGATCCTCTAGCAGCTCCACCTCGGCTCCTCCACCATGTTGTCCTCTGCCAACATCTAGTTTATCTCTTCACCTATGCAACAACAACATGCCTACGGGATGCACTATTGCACAATCTACAAATGAAGAACGATTTCTTATGTTACACAAAAAAACATCCACAAATAAAAAAATCACAAAAAAATCCACAATATTCTAAAAAATTCAGAAACATAGTACAAGTTTATGGTCACCTTCCCCAAGAGGCCCAGGAGCGACCATACAACCTCAAAAATTTCGAGGCTTGCCCCTAGAAAAAAATTTAATGAAATCAAAAAATGAAAAGTGTGTTTTCTAAGTTGATATCTGATCTCTTACCTGGTGACTAAAGGATGCAAGATCTGTGACTCCAATCTCTGTAATTGCCGCTCCAAAATTTGTCAAGGAAAGGGCTCTACAATTTTTCACAAGGGTAAATAGTTAAAATGTGGTAACAAACTCTCTTTTTACTTTATATGTAATTTAATTTTAACCCTTTTCACACTAGAAATAGTTCATTTTCTTCATTTTTGGGAATTATATCTATTCTTTCTCTTGGAACTTCATACTAATATCTTTTTGTCATGAAAAATGTTAATATAAACTATGGAACAATTCTACGGAGTTTCCTTTAAGTTTTTTTTAGACAACTTAAATAAGAAAAGATTGTCGAGTATGCTTGTCTTTTCACACTCGTTCTATGGATTTGAAAATACGTCCACCTGGTATATGTTTATCCCTTTTTTAGGCTAGACAAACTACTTATGAAAAAGGACCTCATCATGGAGAACTCTTTAAGCTCTTTAAGAACTCGTTAAAAAATGAAAATATTGTCCAACAATCTTGTTGTATTTCACACTCGTTAAAGTGAATTAGAAAGCATGTTTGTTGAGCGATAGTTCATCCCTTTTTTGGTCATACCAATATTCTTACAAAAAAGGAACACCCTAGCCATCTTGGTTAGGAGAGTTCTCATGGGTATCCTTTTATACTTTTTCGGGCCCTGGAGACTAGTTTTATGAAAAAATTCATTATGGAGTTTTCTTTACGACCTTTTCAAACTCTCTAAACATGAAAAGGCCATCAAGTTTACCTTCTTTATGCTCAATAAACTTTACATCGAAGGACCCACACATGGGACCGAAACCCCTTCTTCTTCAGGTTCATTAAAAATATGTCAAGGGATTCATCGCCATATGAGCTATATCGAGCATGTTTTATCCTCCTAAAGCTAGTAAAACTAGAAAGAGGTACTCGCTGCTCATGGTGGGGAATTTTTAGAGAGATTTTTTGTCTTTTTATCTTCATTATCTGGAAGCAATCACTACTTTGATTCGCCCTTGAACAATGCACATGTTCTATCATCACATCCAACAATCGAGTCATCCATTCTCTCTCATTGACCACCATTTCCATCACGTGTCATGTTCCACTAATAGGTCCATGACCAGTGTTATGGTATTCATTTGAGTTAATGCTGCTGAGTAAAATTATGTCATGCATACTTTTTCAAGGGAAGTGCACCTGCGTCGGCCACCTACAGTCATCTTTTTGCCTCTTTCTCCCGACCATCTATGTTTTAGTTGTGATCTATTATTATGATCTTCACACCATATATATTTACATGTTTCTTGTTGATTGATGGGGGATACATCAAGGCCCTTCATCGACATATTTCACATCGTCAAATCCATCTCATTATCCAATATTGAAATCTAGAAACCCATCAATACCCTGGGACTTGCAGACATCAGTGGCATGTATCCTTTCATTTCGATAGTGGGTTTACAATATTGGATCCTCTCGAATGAATCTATGAGTGTTCGACGTCAAATCCTTTATTCACACTTTGTATATTGTACTTAGTATCTTGGGTTCCATCATCATCATCGGTGGACTCCCTCGTGTTTGTTAACAGTATACATTAATGAGTGGTAATCAGATGGTTTCTACCATGATCGACATCAACTCATTTATTCACATATTGTAGATCCATACCATCTGAATGTCATATGAATACCTTGGGAAAGATCACACTTCTGTTAGATGATATTCTTTCACAAGATGTGATGGAAAATATTCACGAGAACTTCACATATTGCTCAGTCATTGAGTCATCTCACTGATTTGTATACTGTGACATAGATCCACATTTGTACTTTGTATTGGCTATGATTTTACTTGTGTAATGCATGGATCCATAGTATATTTTATCACGTCCATTCCCTATTCAATTGCATCATGCATGCAGGATCCGTAATGTAGTTATGGATTCTATGCTCTTGCTTTTCTTATCGAGCATAGGTATGCCTGCCTCGAGGATATTTTTTCTGCATAACTCATGATGCTCTCTTCCAAGTTTCCTTTTCCCAAAGCTCTGCGACTTTTATTGGTAAACCATTTCGGCCACCACACACCTCTTTTAACCTCACACTTTAGGGGGGATCTTTTATAGATTTATTAACCTCCTAACCATTAATCCATCATCTCCTAGAGGTCACCTATCCAATCCAACAAAATTCACTACTTCTTCCTTGAGTTTCCAACCTCGTCACCTTTTTCCTTCACTGAGGGTGTGACTAGAAGGGATGGTCGCTCCTTTTGGCCTGCTAAGATGTGACCGGTCTCTCTGTTTGTGTGTCTAGGGGGAGAGCAAGCCTAGAAACTCCCATTTTTGGATTTGGTTTCAATGGATGAGACTTCCCACTGATTTCTTTGGATTTATCCTCAAGAAGGCTTCCATTATGATCTCAATAATCTTATCCTAATAAATATATGGCCTTATCCCTAAAGCCTATAAAAACCAAGTCATTATCATGGGAAAAGGGGGAGGAAAGAGCTAGTAAACTTATGTTGTTGCTTTGACTATAAGATTTGGGAAAGGAACTTGGAAGGAGAACATTGCATCAAATTCTTAATCTATAAGTTGTAATATTGTTTCAGTGATTAATAGAAGGTGTACTAGATGTTTCCCTCTATTCAATTGTCTATTTTCTTCATGTATTCATTTGGATAAACCTAATAGAGTTATGTGTTATAATTTGTTAGTAGATTTTTCATTGATTTGTATGCGTCTACGTTGATCTTGGGAAGGATCTTGTTTCTTTTGTGTATATCTCTATCTCTTGGACATGAAACAATATTCACACAAGAAATTAACCAGGAGCATACAGGGACAAACTTCGGAAATCAAGTATGTTTCCCCATCACAAAGACTCCTAGTTTCCTTTTGCATATATATCAGATATTGGAAATTCCATAGATTACACCTCTATATCTATCTTAGGTATAGGAAGAACCTAATGGAGCTCAGCTCCTACAGGTCTCAAAATACCTACAAAATGAAGCAAGCCCTAAATTGGGAGAATTTGTTTTCTCTGGAAATTTGAAAATTTACATTTCATGTTTCATCTACATCTTTGTTTGGAATCCATGATGTATTTTCTGGATTTATTATGAAGGAATATCAAGTCTTGAGGACTGATATTGTACATAAAATCCAAGGAGGCCATCTATTGGAGCATGTGGATGAACCTTATGAGATGCATAGGTTGCATCATGACGACCTTTTTTGTAGAAATGATCGACTATCATTGTCATATTTCAACCCCATTCAATTATGGATGGATGAAGTCTGTGGATGCACATAACAATCTTGACATGATTTTGGTATTCTTGTCCATCCCCATGTGTTGGATTTTATATCTTGTCATGATGTAATGTTTGTACTATATCATGATGATTTTGTACTAACATTTCCTTATTTTGGCTCATGGCCAAGCACAAGGTTAGAACATTTTTTTATGTTCATGAGTTGTTAGGGTGGCTTCATTGGTTGTATGATTATAACTAGTATTTTCTTTTCTTATATCAAGTAGAGTAGGTGCAGGAGAAATAATCTCTTAAAGAGCATAGAGTAGGATGAATAAGCTTGTTAAAAGTAGTAGATTATTTTTTCTTTCTTCATGCATATTTCTTTTGTTTCCTTTGCTTTGTTGTCTTGTTTTGAACTATAGGTTGACATCATGCATCATTATATATTTTCATTTTATGTTATATTTTATAGATAGAGAGACATAATATGTTTTGCATATTTCCTTTGATTTTCTAAACCAAGGTGATTTCTTGCCCTACCTTGTTGGACTAATATTTAGGTGGTGAGAATAACCAGGATTTGATCATGATTGATGTAGAGTGCAGGTCTTGGAGTTATAGATATTTTTTAGGTTATCATGTGCTCTATCTTGAGCAGATGACCCCATGTTGGATCCAAATGTTACATATCGACATGTAGGGATGACTAGAGGATTTTTTCACTTATTTTTTTTATAACAATTAGCAATTCTACATATGAGATCTAGTTATCCATCTACATTTTGAAGATATGCTCCTTATCTTTTCCTAGATAACTCTTATGATGATATTTTGATGGATATGTACCATACATTTATATATCTTAATTTTTTCTCATATTTGATGGTATTTGTTTTTATATTGCTCATGAACGTGACATATAATCATTGGTGTAATATTATAATGCTCATAACGCTCGATAATTTTGTCTCATTTTCAGTTTTGTTATGCTATGTTTATAGTTTTCCAATAGATAAGTGTGTGGCATTTTGAGTCAAGTGTACTACTAGCAACCTAGGTGGGTGTTCCATGTAATTTTTCTATCGCCCATAGCCACTTCTATGCACATTCATCATATTCTCTCTCATGTTTGAATTATCATATGTCATAGATCAAGGTCCATACTTAATAGTCCATGTAGGAAATCCTCGTCTTAAGAGATATAAATTTGAGATTGATGTACTTAAAATAAAAATCCAAACCATAAATCTTGAGTCATGCCACCTAGAAAAAATGTCAATGCCCTAAGTCCCATGCTTAACAATGCATACTTAAAGAAAGTACCACGCAAATAAACAAAACAAAAAGAAAATGTTATTAAGAAAAAGAGGTTCAAGGAATGGTAACTTAATGCTAAGATCATCCTCTCTTTAGAGGCAATGCATGGGGATAAATATCTTAAAAAACCTTACATGGCTATGATAGTCAACTCATGAAGTGTCCCTCCCTTAACATCACATCCACTTCATCACCCATGCCTAACTTAGTATTCTAGGAAATTCATATTGTCTTAGGGGTTTCACATGTCATAGAGGTTAATGATGTCCTTTTCTTAGTGAATTTATGAAGGTGGTATAAGTTAAATGATTAAATGAGTTGTTAAAAAAATAACATCTATGATCAATCACCTAATGATACATTCTTGGAATCCATAGGAAATAATTTGAGTCAAACACCCTTGCATTAGGATTAATGTACTTACATTTGGAGTTGCATCTTTTCCTCAAAAGTTGTGTACTCACCTCCAGAATTATGTACCTACATAAGGATCTGTGTCTTCCTTGGGATGATCCATGTACATTCCTAGAGCATTACACTTTTACATTGGGATTTGTGTTATTTACCTTGGATGCCGTGACACTACATTATGAGTTGGATATTGCACTAGGATTTGCATCAGTTGCATTGGGCATTGTGACACCTTCCTAAGGCATTGTGATCTGCATTGGGGGATGTGATAGAGCTTTGGATTCTTGAGATGGGTCACTTGCATGATTTATGGAGGTCATTGCACATTGAATGATGTTAAATCTCTTTCCTATATAAGAGAATCAAATCTCATTGTAAACATTGATAGAAGTTTGAAGAGAAAACTATTTGTCTACTTTTTGGTTCATGCTATGGATGGTTAATTATAACACATTCTTGGATTTTTTTTTAATGTGGATTCTTATGCAAATGGATGGATTCTTGGATATTAGTGTTGGTTGTATGCCCTCTTCTCTTTCTCTTGATAAATCCCCTCTCAACTCTTTTTGCAAAATTTTGAATGAGGATTTTCCTTTGACAATCTTGAAAATTATTTAAGCTACTCATGCATTTTTTAGGGTTTGAGGTCTTTCAACCCTAATTGTTTTTTTATTCCACCTACAACTTCTCAAGGAAAGTCTTTGATGAACTCATATACCCAATCATAAACAAAGCACTAGTCTATTCACGTTTTAGCCAAAATTTGAATTAAAATTATTTTTTTTCGATTTTTTTTTGTTTAATTAGATATGGAATTTTTTCATCTCACACCTTAGTTTTTATCCCTATAACCTTATACGTCATGGTGGATTTTTCACTATTTTGGAAATCAATTTTTTTTAAGAATTCTTTTGTAACTCCTGGATTACATAAGGGTGAGTCGATTTATTTTTAGTTGTTTTTCAATGAAATTAATTTTTAGATTAGTAAGTTTCTTTCATTTTAGATTTACTCCTTGTTTAGCCGTGAAAAAATGTTATTTCATATATATTTTTTTAAGGGATGAAATTTAGTGTTGTAATTAATTGTTTATGGGTAATGTCAATTCATTTTAAAGATAATTTTTATAGCAACAATTTATTAAAATTATTTTTAGTTGTTTAAGAGATGAAATTTATTGTTGTAATTAATTGTTTATGGATCATGTTAATTCAACAATTTTTATAGCAACAATTTATTAAAATTCAGATATAGAATTTGTGGGAGTCAAATACACATAAAGACATTCTAAAAAGCCCCCAAACTTGTCTAAAGGAACTCTAAACTTAAATTTGGAGAATTTAGCTTGATTAATCAATTTGATCCTTAGATCTCTCATCCTATTGGTTTTAATTAGGTAATAACATATGCAACATTAGACTTGGTTTTCTTACCTTATATAACCTAATTGTTACCACAAAAATATTATTAACTTTAATGGGCCCTTAGGGACCCCATTACATCATTAGAGGTGATCACACCATATAACTTTTATGGTACCCATGTGAATAAGTCATGTGATCCCTATGTTAATAGTCCTTATGGTTCTTGTGCTATTAACATGCTTAATCTGCATGAAAACTCATATAGTCCCAATAACCTTTCCAATCTCCATAAACTTTTATGCTTTATGTTAATAACTACTATAATCTTATAGTCTCTATACTAATAATTCCAATTCGGAGTTCCCTTGTCCCACAAACAAAAAAAAATCATACACCAATTTAGTGTTGACCGTAACTTTAAAATTAAATTATTATTATTATTATTATCACTAATAACTCTTGTAAGTAATATAATCCCAATGAACTCCTCCGACCTTCATAAACCTTTTAAGACTTATGCTTTATACTAATAACTATTATAACATAGTTAACTATTCTAATAACCCCTCCAACCCCGTAACATCTCTGATCCTTTTGCTAATAACTCCTACGTATACATGCTCTGATAAATCCTATGATCTTTATGCTAAAAATGCTCTCATAAATCCTATGATCTTTATGTTAATAACCAATGTCACCTTAATAACTTTTTCTCGAATCTTTATGTTAATGACCAATGTCACCTTATGCACCTTATGCACTATAGTATATATCTAGGGTTTTGAACAAGAATAATACTTATTTGTTTATTTATTTTTTAGGAGATATTTTATTTCTAAGATTATATATCTAGGGTTTTGAACGTGAATAATCTTTGTAGTTTTTACCTTTTTTACCCAGAATAATCTC